>PVHP010004139.1:0-52359 GCA_004024765.1 Zapus hudsonius | reverse complement strand
CCTCAACGATGACTGTTCTACTCAAAGCCAGCTTAATATTCTCTTTTCCTACCCAAGCTTCATTTTAGTGTCAGCCTGGCTCTGGTTATTTAATGGCCCACGTTAATGGGCTTCTTAAAGGTTTTTGTTCTCAATATTGATGGGATAAATTTATACCAAAGGTCAGGAGGGGGTTTCAAAGTAAACTCCATTCATTAATTACACTGTGGCAGGGCACCATAAACTGAATGTGGGCTCTGAAATTATATTCATTCAACAAATGGATTTGTTCTACAGGTTAGTTTCAAGACCTCCCCCATATCAAAACCTATGGAAATCATAGTATTTACATATAACCCATGCACATGTTCTTGCGTTCTTTAAATCATCTCTAGGATATTTGTAACTCCTAATAAATGCCCTCATGTCATTTTATTTGCATGGATTCAGTGTAGTACTCCACATACTACAAATTCAAGTTTTGCTTTTTGAAACTGATTTGCCCCCCAGGGTTTTTTTTTAATAAAATTTTATTTTTTATAAAGGTTATACTTTTATATCCCCTCTCTCCTAATTCCATTCCACTGAGAGCCCTCCTCAGTGGGGTTTTTGGTATTCACTGTAGGGTGCTGAAGTCCTCAGTAGATCTCCGTGGGGTGATGGTGCCTAAAGCTAATCTTACCTACCCTGCAGCTCTTACAATCTTTCCATCACTTCTTCTGCAATGTTCCCTGAACCTTAGAGGGCATGTTATTAATCTAATTTTGTGTTGAATTCTCTGTAGTCTCTGTATCTCTGTTTTGATGAGATTTGAGTGACTGCAGTATATGTCCCCCATCTCCCTGGGACTGGGTTTCAGACTAGTGGTGAGAGCAGTGGTTGGGTCACTGCTTCCTCTGGTATGACCCCTGGGCCTCATCAGGTTTCAATCCAATTGGCCCCATTGCTTTTGAGCCAGCACTGAGGAAGAACTCAATGGCAGGATGTCATCACATGGTGACCAGAAATCAAAATAGGAGAGGATCATGAGTCCCAGACATAACCCCAAAGACCTAACTTCCTCTCCTTTGATCCTGCTACCTAAAGGTTCCACCATCTCCCAGTAGAGCCAAAGGCTGAATTATATGGGCCTTCGAAAGATGTTTAAGATCCAAGTCATCACACACACACAATCCAAACCAAACAGACCTTAATTGGTGAATTTATAAGAGAAAGGGAATACTCTCAGCAAGCAAAATAGCTTGAAAAAAATAAAAGCAAAATGAAATACGGTATTCAGGAGTAAAAAAATTGTTTTTTGTTAGAAGAGTAATATTTTAAAAAGACATTGTTATTTTTTCATATACTTTAGGAACCCACTGGAGGAACTTGAACCACTTTTAGGACCCCAATCTCGAAGTTTTGGGGCTCACCTTCAACCAGAACAGCTCTGCATCCATTTGCTTCTATTAAACGTTTTTGCACGAGACTCATTAAGCAAAAAACAGAAGAGGTTTTGTATTGCTACGTTTATCAGGTATTGAGTTCGTACCAAGCCCTGTTCTGTACACTGGCCGTATCTCATTCCTCCTTCACACCACCTGCACATCCACCTTTGCAGCAGAGAAAACCAGCTCAGAAAGAGTGGGCATTTGTTGGATCCCACAGTTAGAAAGTGGCGGTGCTGAACTTTGAACCCAGACAGTCTTGACGCCAGACAGACTGGGCTCTTAAAAACAAAACACATTAAGGTTGATTTCAGGTTTCCATTCTGACAAGTTGCTTCTAGAATCCGTAAAGCTGCCTGCAGCTTCTTGGCTAAAATGCCCAAAAAAGTCAAGTTCGTTCCTGGACTTTAACCGTAGGTGATATTCAGAAGAGACGTCGAAAAGAAAGCAGTGAAACGAAGGCACACCAGGAGGCATCCGGGGCCCAAGAACCCGTATCTCTACATCCACGTGGGCCTTCCCGGCCACCGTAGGCTCCGCCCCTTCCTGCCTGCAGCCCCGCCCCTCTGCTTCCGGAAGAGCCCAGGACTCGACTCCGAGCTGGGTCCTTGGCTCCCTTGGCTCCCCGGCTGCGCGTGGCTTAGCAACGGTTGCTGGGCACCTGGGTCCGGAGGGATGCTGAAGGGGGAGTAGGCGCGCCCTCTCCCACCCTGCTTCTCTGGGCCGGGCGCTGTGCCCACACCTCCTCCGCCCCCTCGTTCTTTGCTCTCGCCGTACGCACGCACGTCCCTGTTGGCTCCCCTCCCCTTCTTTCTCTCACCCCGCAGGTTCTGGCAAGTAAGAAGGAGATTTGCATCAAGATTGACTGCAAGATTATCCGTGTTAGACGAGGGTCGGTGACCCAAAAGGTGACTCTGCAGGTGCACCTGCTCGCGGCCCTGTGATTGCAGATGTCTTCCAGGATCGCCTGCTGACCTCAAGACGGCTCTCGTTCCTCCCGGGCCTACTCCTGTCGGCTCTCTCCTAGTGGCCAAGCACTTGAGATCCATGTTTTTAGAGGATTAAGGACTACTGCACATCTATCTATCGTGTGTCAGGCACTGCGGAATTTTATAAGAGCTCTGTAGGATCCGTCCTGACCGTGGTGCATAGTGGCTCTGTTCTTGGAATATTTACCCTAGTAAGATGCAGCAAAACTGGCTGACCAATAGGTTGTAAGGTTTCCTGCTGAACAAAAGCCGTGAGACGGCAAACTCCTCTAAGAGGTCAGGTAGGTTGAGTCACTTGTGTTACAGCCACAAAGGATCTTATTTAATAGATACAGAGTATGCAAACACATGTCATTTCTCATGCAAAACACCAAATCCCATGAAAGATCACCTGGTGTGGAGGGAGGCACATAATGGCCCAATGGCACTTAGAGAGGTCACTTGGACTCCTTATACAGTGTGGGGGATTTATTCCCCATTTTTCACACTATGTGGTATGCTTAGGAACCTTGTATCCGGTATTATTAGAGGATCTCCTACTTTTCCAGGTATTGGGAATACAGTGCTAAGAAAGACTACCAAGCTCCCTGTTTCATGAAACTTAAATTCTGTAAACAGAAAACAATATATGAATAACAAATTTTATGTGGTGGTACATGCAGTGAAGAAGTCAGTGTGGAAGAGAGACAGCCTCATTGGGGCGGTGATCTCTAAAGATTTGTGTTGAAATCTCAATGGTATGTATGCCAATCATACAAATAGTTAGGATCAAATCATTACAGGTAAAGGTGAGTCCATTTGCAGAAGCTGTGAATTAGGAAAGACCTGAGTCTTTAGAAGACATCATATGAAATAGGACTGTAGCTGAATGCAGAGAAAGTGGCGCAGGATGGATTTGGCAAGATGGGTAGCCGTTACGTCACATATGGCTTTAAATAAGCCATTTACCCTTGAATGACTTTGAAATTTAAGTATGGTGAGAGGTCAGTAGTAACTTTCGTGAAAGGAAGCATAGGATCTGCTTTGCATTTTTTAAAGGTTGGTTCTGTAGTGAATCACAGTTATTCACAGTGTAGTGAATGACAGAGTGATGTATGTGTGATATATTTTTCAGGTCAGACCTACAGGCTCTGTTACATTGTGATATGAGTGAAAGGCAGTAGGAAGCATGACTCCTAGCTGTTAGATGTTTGGTTTTGAGTTGAGTAGCTGGTTGTGCTGTTTATCACAGTTGAAGAAATGAGGACGGAGCTTTGTCTTGTCTATCTTAATCTGTACATGCCTACTAGAAATCTAAGTAAGTCCTGAGCCTAGAGTTCCATGCCAAGGACGAGGGACCAAAGATTCAAAACCGAGAGTAACTAGCATGTAGGAAAGCATTACCAGGGCACTTGTGCCCATCAAGAGCATCCCCATGATTAGAGGAAGAGAAGGAAGCAAAGGATAGCTCAATTTGTACAGCACTTCCTAGTGTGTGTAAGCCCATGTATGCAATCCCCCGCACTGCAAAAATAAAATAATGTTTATGCAGATCAGATGAAAGAACAGCCAGAGAGGAAGGAAAAATACATGAGATGGGTGGCGATGAAAAACAACAACACTGACGAATGGTATTGAATCATGCTAAGAGGGCAAGTAAAAAAAAAAAAGCTTATTTTACTTCGATTAACATTTAGTACATATAGTTGGTATGTGCCTTGACAAGTACAATGAAGACACAATGTGGGAAGAAACAGACCTAAGTGGCAGGTGGCACAGGCCTGCAATCTCAGTACCTGAGAGGCTGAAGCATAAAGATCCTGGATTCCATACCTTCCTGGGCTACTTAGTGAGACCCTATCTCAAAAAAGAAAAAGAAAAACAAACAAGGAGAGGGACGGAGAGAGATGTCTCAAGATATTTTCCTATGGAGACCTGAGATATGGAAGTAATAAAGGAATATGAAGTGTGATAAAAGAAGGGTTCTTAGAGATATGGGATACCAAAGTATGTTTGTTTAGACTAGTGTGAGTGATCTAATGGGATTTAAAAAGAATGCTGAGGGAATGTGTGTACTATAAGAATGTAGTCTTTGAGGAAAAGGTTGAGATACAGGAAAATGTAGAAGTGTTGACTTTGAGTAGAAACATGAACATATGATTTCTAGGAAGAAAGAAGTGAATATGTGTAAAGAACAAATAGGTGGATAGATTTAGGGTCAGAAGGTGAGATAGTGTTTCTGCTTATTGGTATTTATTCATGTTCATTCTCTTTCTCTTTGTCTCTAGAAATCCTGTTGCTTCATAGAGTTAGGAGGACCAGTTAATAGAGCTCTGCATTTACTCTAATACCTTAGTAGCATTTGTGTAGCCCTTTACATTCTCTCCTATAGTTCTGTTTTCTCTTATCTCATTTGGCTTTTTTCAGATAAGAAAATTGAGGATCAGAGAGGTTAAGAACATATCCCTAGTAATTGGCAAAAATTATTAACCAGTGTGCTGACTCTAAGTCCCATATTTTTCACCTTAGTCGTTTGCCTTTTTGCTTTTAAGTAGATATTTCAGTGTATCCGAAGTGCTATCAGAAAAAAATCTGCTGGGTAGAAAATAACTGCCAGTTAGAAGCCATTCACAATGTTTTGTTTGTTTGTTTAAAAAAACTATTGTTAAAATCTAGCAGGGCTAGACTCTTAGTAGCTTAGTAAAGAGTTCTTGTGGAGTTTACAAGAGGTCCTTGTTTACCTCCTCAGCATCTCCCCCCAAATTCAACCCTTAATGAGATTCTCTACCATCTACTGTATTAGATAAGTCAAAGAACAGAGAAAAGATTATGAAGTCAACCCTAGTTTAACTTACTAGGAAAGTAGATAGGGCACAGATACAAGTCACTCAATTTGAAGCATTTATTTGGTTTTCATGTAGCCCAGATTGGCTTTTATATTGTGTTTATTATACAATGAACCCTCAGTATTTGCTCAATAAAAATAATGATATTTAAGCAATTACAATAGAATGGATGGATACTGTAGAGGGTGAGTTCTCTGATAAGACTATTAAAGGGAAAGCTTCTCGAAGAAATATCTTCCAACATTGTCATAGTCAGGCACACGCTGCTGGGATGAATCTCCAAACCAAGCACAGTTTTGGGAGGAAAGTGTCTATTGAAGTAACAGATCCAGGGGAAGTTCCACAATGGTGAAATAGGTTGCCCCCTCCCCTTCACAGGTCCAAGCAGAGAGAGGAACCCATCACTAGCATTCCAAATGCAAGCAAGCACATTCAACACTAGCAAACAGCAGGAACTCCAGGCTTGAGCTTGGAAGAATTGGCTAGGTTAGTATTGGTATAGAAAGACAAGAAAATGAGTAAGTTTTCAAGATGGGAGGCATAGAAAATTTGAAGAGATAGGATTTACTGATGAGGGAGACAGTGGTAGGGACAAGATTAGGGCAAATTTCAGAGTTTGAGATTTTTCTTCTGTGGGAACCACTGATGAATGTTAAGCAAGGAGTTGTGGTAAACATTGAAGGAGATCATTCTTCATTGTTAAAGTTGCATTGGGGAGGAACAATACTAGAGGCAAGGAGAAAAGTTGGAAGGCAATCACAAGATTTAATAAAAAGGTTCTTTTGGCCTAGATTAGTAATTTTTTGGAAAATGAGTACATATTAAATATTTAGTAGCTTGTATTAACATGACTTAGTAACTTGGTAAGTGTTGGCAAGGAAAAAGAACAGGGAGAGAATGACTTCTCAGCAATTTGTCAGGTACTGCTTTTTTCTCAAAGACAGGAAATTCTCTGAAAAAGAGTCGCTGGAACAAGATCTTGAGTTCACTTGTACATATACTGACTTGAGATGCTGGTTAAACAAGTAGAGATTTTCAGTAAGTAGTTAGATATACTAATTGTCATTTCAGAAGAGCTTCTCATCACCATGTTAGTCACATGTAGCCAGGGAACTAGAAAGTTTCCTCAAGACATGTATAAAGAGTGAGAATGGGGATAGGGAATTCTGAGGAATCCCAGTGTTTCTGAGATGAACAGAGGAAAGAAACCAGCACAACAGCCGTGAAATGACAACAGCAAGGTAGAACAATTGACAAAATGAAGTGAAAATTCAGAAGGGAACAATGACATTACCCTTTTTGGTAGGTGTGTAGGGATATAGAAAGCTTTATTATCAATGACTTTTAGGTAGTGGATACACTTTACAATGAAGTGCACTGGGAAAGTCAGACAATTAAAAGCATGGGAAGTTTCATTTATAATTGACACTGAACTCAATTTCAAAGGAATCTTTGGTTCTTATATGTCCAATGATTAACATACTGTGAATTTTAGTGGACATTTCTTAAACTCATACAAGGGAAAGATGAGGAACAATTTTAAAGTAATTAGGCCATAAAGTGAATCGTTGCTATGTTAAAGATTGAGTTGGCCATGAATTTTTACTGAATGGCCTGTGTTCACTATGTGTAGTCACTAGATGTCACCATTGTACATCATTGCTCTAAAACCCATATTAATACATATGAACACACCAAGGAAAGAAATTTTCACATTAATTGATGAACATGTTTACATGTAAATACCATATATCTATATGGTACTTAAGTATGTTTCCAAGTAACACATATCAGTATTTTGTTCATCTTGTTTCTTAATAGTTGTACCAAATAACAGAATCTGACTTGAGATAAAGTCCTTAGATCATCTAAGATTCCCCAATCCTTACCTTATTTTATACATTTTGAATTGAACTGCATAAAATTAAAGTGGCAAGAAATTTACTCAATATTAGATAGTAAATAGGAAGAGTTTTGACTATAAATTCTTTTGAAAATACAGCACACTATATCCATTATTGGCGTATATATAATTAATTAAGCAGTTCTAATAAAACAAGATAAAATCAGAACCTCTAAGTCCAACAAGATTTCCCCCAATTCCAAAAGCAAAGCATAACAATATCATAGTAACATCACATACTAAACACTTTGCTATAGGTTGTATAATCATCTCAATCCCCCAAGTAACATGTGTATGTGTGTGTGTCTCCATATTGTGAAGATGGTTACACTACCAAGACTAATCTACAGATTCAGTACAATCCCCACAAGAATTCTAATGACATTCTTCACAGAACTAGGAAAAATAATCCTCAAATTGGTATAGAAACATAGAAGACCATTGTAGCAATTATCTTCTTTTTGCTGGATAAAATGTCTGACCAGAAACAGCTTATGAAGGAAGGGGTTTATTTCTCTTAGTTTCAAGAGGAACTTTCATCATGGTTGGAAGGCATGGAAGGAGCAGAAAGCTAGGTGTCACATCTCCACATCAGCAGGAAGGAAGGAGGGAGGGAGGGAGAAAATGCTAACTGCAGCAAGTGGGGCTAGGCTCACTGCCAGTGATACCTCCAAGGCTTACCTCCCTGAAGCTCCAGCAGCTGGGGGTAATTTATGCAGCTTAATCACAAACAAATTTTGCATTCAAACCACCACAGCCATTAAAAACCAAAGCAATTCTAACCAGAAAGATATCACATTAATGCTTGCCTTTGGTTTCTACTTGAATGGAATATCTTTTCCTATCCCTTTACTTTTAGTGTATCTTCTTGCAGGCACATCTTTGCCCTGCTGTTCTTATTTGTTGTTGTATCTATTTAGCCATTCTAAAGTTTTTAATCCAAAAATTTAATCAATTTGCATTCAATTATTACTGACAGCTTAACACTTGTCATTTACTATTTTTTTCTGGTTGCTTATACTTTGTTCCTTTCTTCCTTTCATTTTTTTAAAATTTGTTGCTGTTTAGTTATATTCTATATTGATAATATTTGGTTATTTCCTCTTATTTATATGGTTTACTACTGGGGTTTTATACTTTTATGTGATTTATTGATGATAGGCATCTTCCTTTTATTTCTAGATTTAGGAATCACGTATTTTGCAGTGATAAAGGGGATAGATAAGGTCAGATGGTGATGAATTTCTTAGTTTGTTCTTGTATTGTAAATATTGTATTTCTGAATGATAGGTGTAATACTATTGCTTGCCATTTTGTGTGTGTGTGTGTGTGTGTTTGAGGCAGTGTCTCATTATATAGCTCATTATTATGTTCTTTTGGAGACTTGTTACCTTAGTTTTTCAAGTTTTTTATGTCCTTATATTGATATTTGCACATCTGATTAATCTGTTATTTCTTCCAATTTCATAGAGTGGCTTTCATAGTAAAACATTTTGTCCTGAAGATAAGGTATTGATTGAGTAGGTCAAATTGGCTTTGGTTCTGATTGGATGTGACAGTATCATCTTTATGTGGCTTCTTGAGTATTAGCAACCCTACAGTGGCAAGTTTGCTGATGACTCTGAGTTGGCTCACGCAGGTGCAAGTATAAGGTTCCAATCAATTTCCAAAGACGATGTGGGAGCGGGGATGCTCTGTCAGGCCCAGGCAGGCAAGACTTGGTTTCTACAGTAGCAGAAGCACAGCATCCATCAGATAGTACTTATTGTCTGTGGCAAGTCTACTTCAGCAAACAGGCAGATGTAAGATGTAGTGCCTTGCACAACAGAAGTACACCCCCATCATTGCCCATGGGCTGTGTGGAGTGGGACTGCTCCAGGGGGGTTGAATGGGTGTGGTATGTGATGTACCAAAGAAGTAATTGGGTGCAGATAGATTTGGTCCCAACATGGTACTGTATAACAGAAGCCTGAGTTAGAGACAGTATACACTCCAGCACCTCCCCAAACCAGAGTCAGTGTCTAGAAGGGCTGCAGGATTTCCCAGCTGTAAAAACAAGGGTTCATGGCATCAATGGGGTTACCTTTTAGTTTTTAAAAATTTTTTATTGGCAATTTTTATACACATGCATTTTGATCCTAATCCCTCCCATTAACTTCTTTTGTCTCCCTTCCTCTAACACCCCTTTCCTGAGCCTAGTAACCCCCCTTTCTATTTTTATCATTTTTTTTTTACCTTTTTCTTGGCACGGGAAGACTTTCCCAGTTTTAAGCTGATCTAGGTCAGCTAATGTAAAGTACTTTGTTCCCTTCTAAGCATGTGCAGGTCCTCTAGTTAGTCCTCCTTCATGTTTCATCTTAAAATTTTTTAGAGTTTCATACAGGATTGAGACCAAAGATAAATTATCTCAAACATACTAGTTCAATGACTGAAATATTTTTCACACATTCCTTTAATATATGGTCCATTATTATGAACTAGCATGAGTTATTCAATTTCTCCATGATAATCACTTGTTAAACTTAGGCATTTGACCTTGATTAATAACTTTAAGTGAATAGTTGGGCTTTTTACTGTTATCTGATTTGACTGTGATAAAACTTTATGATTAAAAGTAGTTTAAATATTGTTACTTAACCAAGTTTGTCTTCATATGGATTTATATACCTGCTTTTTTTCTTTCAAATTATTTTTTCTTTATATATTAGCATGCATACTGCAGAATCAAAAAATGAACATCTGGAGAGTAATAATTTCCAACCGTCTGCAGATGCTCAGGTAAAAAACTTAAAAATTACATTGTAATGTATTATATAAAATTCCAGAAGTTGGGAGGCTGAAATAAGAGAATCCTGAGTTTCAGATAGCCTGGGCTACATAGAAAGATACTGTATAAAAAAATCGGATTTTAAAATTTATTTCTAGTTTATATCCATGTAAAAAAACACCAATTTTGAAATACCTAGTTTTCATGAGTTTCAGAAAATGAGGGGAGAGAAGAGGACAGATGAAAAGCAATTTTAACAGTCTTTTGGAGCCAAACCTAACCCGTCTTTGGACTAAGATGAATAATTGATTATTCCATGTGTTGGAAAAATTGAGTATTTTAAATTAATAGAGGTAAATATAAGTCTAAGTTTTATATTTTTAAGAGAACCAAGATTATTATTTATTTTGTAAGTATATAAAGCCATTACACCTTTTGTTAGCCTATTTTTACTAAATAATTGCTTTTTTAAAATAAAGTCTTCAAAAAAATAAAATAAAGACTTCTGCTGTTATTAAGGGCTAAAAGTCCTTTAAACTACTACAAACATTAAATAGCTTCTAGCTAACTGTGATGAATCCATCCTAGTTTAAGTCACTTTGTTATAAATTCTGAAATTATAAAACAAAAAACTATGATTTTTCTTTTTTTATATAAGCTATGATTTTTCTACACAAGACTTTTCCCAACTATAATAAAAATTCACCATGGTGTCTTTATTATGATCAAAGTGATAGATACTCTAGAAAATGCCTTTCACCCGACCACCAACAAATTAATAATCAGGTTTAAAAACTTTGCAAAGTCTTAAAGAATTGCACAATTCATTCTCAGCCATCAGATGCAGTGATGGGTGTCTCTCCTTCATTAATATTAGACCTTCCTTTCCTCAGGTGTCGATCACTCTAGCCTTTGTTACATTTCCTACACAACGTGATGCTCTCTCCCAATGCACTCAAAATATTAGCAGTATATTCAAGGTGGCAGGGTGTGTGTGTACATAGACATCATCATGGCAACAATATGGCCTATACAGAGTCTAAGGCTAGCTCTACTCTGTGCTTATTGTGACTGTTGTTATAATTATTTACATTTTTGCTTACATTGGGAGAAGCTTCTCTGTAGTCTCACAAACCAAAGACTTTTTCTGAGCCAGCAGTTAATAATTTCATTATCATTCAAAAGTTGGGAAGGCCAAGCACAATGGTGTACCCCTTTACTCCCAGCATTTGGAAGACCACGATAGGAAGATCACTGTGAGTTCAAGGCCAGCCTCAGACTACATAGTACATTCCAGGTCAGTTTGGGCTAGAGTGAGACACTACCTCAAAAAAAAGGGGGGGTGGCTGGAGAGATACCTTAGTAGTTAAGGCATTTGCATACAAAGCAAAAGGACCGGAATTCAATTCCCCAGTACCCACATAAAGCCAGAAGTACAAAGTGGCACATGTGTCCGGAGTTGGTTTGCAGTGGCAGGAGGCCCTGGCATGCTTCTCTCTCTCTCTCTCTCTCTCTCTCTCTCTCTCTCTCTCTCTCTCTCTCTCTCTCTCTCTCTCTCTCTCTCTCTCTCCTCTCTCCCCCTGCCTCTTTATCTCTCTCTCTCAAATAAATAAATAAATAAATTTAAGTGTTGGGAAAATTGAGGTATAACCTTAAACTATCAAAATAAATTATAAATTTTAGAGGAAGCATGTTTGAATTTCTGAATACTTGTCCTATAAGGTTCTCATTTTTCTTTAAATGAGTGCAAAATTATTAAGCTAAATTTAACATACTATGAATATATTTAGCTATATTTTCCCAATTTTGTTGTATCTTTTTTTCACAGAAGTTTTGGTGGATAATCTGGGTATAGTAAGCAAAGACAAAACACTTTTCATTATTATGCCTACATTATAGATTCCCTTGTTCAGTATATATAAATGGTGAATGATAATGGTGGGGACACAAGTGTTACTAAACTCTAAATCATTGTGTCTTACACAGCACTCTGCTATGGTATCTTCAAACACCTATTTACATGGGGCATGAATGTGTATGTGCCCTGTTGACAGTAATAACATGAATTAATGATGAGATGTGGTAGTTTATTACATTCATGAGATTATATGGGGAGTATATTTCTTAAAAGATTTCCTTGTTTTACTTCAGATCCTCAGTGATCCTAGTAGTAATGCAGAGGAAGAAATTAAGAAAAGTGATGCAGTTAAAACAGAGGAATCGATACAACAGGTGAACTGGAGTACACATTTTTCTTGTCCACAAGGAAAATTGAATAAAATGATTACAGATGGTATGTGAAATAAGAAACATAAGTGGGGATAAAATAAGAAATATATGTGATGAATAATAAAACACAAGATAGCAAAGCCACTGCTTAATATGTAGACTTCATATAACAAGCTCTCCTATAGGCAATATTTGGACAGAAACAAACATTTCATTGAATTTTTCAAAGTCAAAACCCAAATATTACTTAAGAGATTTATATGTTTCTCTTTCCTGTGTATTCTTATGTTAGGATTAGATTAGATTAGAAGGTGCATTAATTAAATATTTTTATTTAAGGCTTACTGTTAGCATTTAGTCTTAAATTAGCTAAAAGTAAAACTATGCTCCTGGCATATTAAGGTTCATAAAACTGTACCCCACATTTTAAGATAGCTACATTCTTGTAAGAGTTATAATGATCTTTATTGCCCACTAAAACTTAAAAGCATCTTTTGTTTCCAAATTTTTATGAAGCGTTTTTCTCTTTTATTTTTTTATGTGTGTGAGTATGTGCATGTGTGCATATTTGTGTGCTTAGAACTTGTCACTGTCAGGAATCTTACTCTGACCCTTAGGGAGTAAGTGATATACATCTATGTATAAGTAGCAATAAGCAATCAAAGAAACACCTATGTATCAATTACTCATTTATGTGAGACTATACCTGACAAAAACAGCTTAAAGAAAGGTTTATTTGGCTTACAGTTTGAGGGTACAGTCCACAAGAAGCAGAAAGTGACAAATTCAGGTGTTCTTTCCTTCCCTTCATTCCATCTACATCCCTAGCCCATGGAATAGTAGTGCTGCTCTGCCCACCATTTAGTGTTGGTTACCCCAGTCTGGAAGTAGCCGTCAGACTCACCAGGAGGTTTGTTTGCATGATGATTCTAAATCCAGTCATGTTGGCAATGATGTCTAATCAGATGCCATGAAACAGCACAGTCTAGATGGTAAAACAGGGTGGCCCTGCAGTTTTAGTGTAATTGATAGTTAATTCACCAGTCCTACAGTGAATATAACATAAGTTTGTACAAGAAAGCTAAACTTACTACAACAGTAATCTGTCTCCTCATATTTAATCATGTTTATATACCTTATTTGGGAGGTGGCCTATGTAATAACAAAGAATTGGATATTCTGAGATGGAAGGTTACTGTTTTAGGCTATATTCCTTTTTGTTTCTTTTTAAACCTTTCAGCAAATGAACTAACATTCTTATTTGCTTGTTTTTTTTCTTTAAAAGCCTTGTTATGTACTTAATCATGATATTCAGATAATCTCAGGGCTGAATTTCTCCATGAAAATTGTATTTAGTGGTATTACAAGGACAGCAGCATTGGAAGTTTGGGTTCACAAATAGCATTCCAAGACCAGGGAGTTGACTTAGTGATAAAGTGCTTGTCACACAATCATGAGGACCTCAAGTTTGATTCCCCAACACCCATGTAAAAATTCAGGCATGATACCAAGTACCTGCAATCCCCAGTGCTGAGGAGATAGAGATGGGCTGGTCCTAGGATTGATTCACTATATAATCTATCCAAATCAGTGAGCTCTAGGTTCAGTGAGAGACCTTGTGTGAAACAATAAGGTGGAGCACAACTGAAAATAACACTTGATGTTGTCCACATGTGCACATGCATACACACATAAATGCGCGCGCACGCACACACACACACACACACACACACACACACACACACACGGTATGCCTACACACATACATGTGCTCCATATCTGCACTCAAAACTATTCCAAAGATTTCCAATTTCTGGTTCCATATGTAAGAAGCTTAAAAGTCATTACTCTAACATAAATAAATAAAACTATAAAAATTACTAACTTTTTAGGCTCGTCAGAGAAGTGAGTCACAGGACAAACTGCTATTGCCCAAAATTGGAGATATAGGCAGGTAAATATAGAGCATCATAATTTATGGTAGAAATGTCTGGGATGCAGCAGCAGGGTAAAAAAGCCCAAGTTGAAATTGACAAATGATCTGGACAAGAATCATGAATGAAGTCAGCCATGGACTAGAAAAGCCTCTGCTGTACTTTTACCTTCAGGAGCCGGCCAGCAGGGGGAATTACCATTGTGTAATTTGCCCATTTAGGAGGAAAGATACAAATTAAATATAGTTCTCCTCAGGTATGATATGATTAAGAATAGAAGAGTTAAATGTTTAAAATGTTGAGAGGAAAAAAGAAACAGGCCTGGCTGAAAATTCAGTGTTTGTGAAATTATCTACCCAAATTGAAGGAGAATAAATATTCTTCATATATATACTTTAAAAATATTGAGACACTTTGCTGTCTGTAGACCTACCTTGCAAGAAATTTTAAAAGGTTTTCAGAGAAAAGGAGCCAACAACTTTTTAGCCATCAATTTACTTCATCTGGCAACTCAGATTTACATCAAGAAGAAAGAAATTTTTTAAATGGTTAAAAAAAAGAGAAAACAAAAAACATTTTAGAAGGAAGAAAAATCAAGGTAAAATGCTTTTTTTTAATTTATCAAACAGGTAAGTTTATTGAAAATAACGGTCTATCCAGTGACTACACTGTGTGCATGTGTGAATGAACAATAATACAAGAAGTGGCACAGTGACTTTACGAATACTTGATTCAATAATGTGCTAAGAAATGACACTTCTGACAGTGATGGACTGTCAGAATCTTATAATTCCTAAGATTATAATCATACTCAGAGGTCTCAATATCTAATGACATCATAGCATTTTACTGTAACATACTACTCTTGTGTTTGTGACGCTGGTGTAAACAAAACTGCCTCACTGCCAGTCATCAAAGTCTAGCATGCACGGTGGCTGGGGAGGTGACTCAGTAGATAGGAGCACTGGCTGCACACACACGAGAGCCGGAGTCTAATCAAAAACAGAAAGCTCTAGGTATAGTGAGAGATCTTTTCTCAAGGAAATAAGGTGGAGAGCAATAGAAGAGAACACCCAACATCCTCCCCAAGCCTCTGCAGGCACACATACAGGGGATGTGTCTGAACACGTGCATTCACTGTACATGCACTCCCACAAACATCGCACATGCTATGCACTCACAACAAAAAAATCTACTTAATGACATTATAGCAGAAAACTCCCCAAGTCTAGGGAAAGAAGTGGATCCCCAATCAAACAAAGCATTTAGAACTTCAAAGAAACAACAAGAAAAGAACCTACCCACAAATGCCAAGACAACAGAACAAAGACAATATTAAAAGCTACAAGTGAAAAATACTGTGACAGAGGCAACGCCCATTAATAATGCTGGACCTCTTAATAAACACTACAGCCAGAGCCATCTGATTCTTCACAGTGGTGGCAGAAATCCCATTGATCTTTATCCAAATGAGCCCACATTTTTGGTCATAATAAAACCTGCATATGCTTTGTATGGGTTACTTTCCTTGTTACCATGACAAAATATCTGCCAAGAAATAACTTAAGAAGGAAGGGCTTATTTTGACTTGGAATCTGAAGGTCCAGTCCTCATACAGGGAGGGCATGGCAGCAGCTGGTCTCAGGTAGTTTCCTCCTTTCTAAACAGTCTAGGACCCCGGCCCATAGAATCATACCACCCTCACTCAGGGTGGATCTTCCATCTTAACCTAGTCTAGAACTACCTCACAAACATGCTCAGAGATTCATCTCCTAGGGAATTGTAGATGCAATCATGTTGAAAATCAAGATTAACCATCACATAAAGTCTTGTTCATGACAGCCAGAACTTAGAAGCCATCAAATGTTCATTAGGTGAGTGGATAAACCAGTACATCTAAGCCATGAAATATTATTAAACAGAAGAAATGACCTATCAAGCTTTGAAATATATAGGAAATAGAAATGCACATTGCCAAGAGAAAAAAGCCAATCTGTGGATGTATCCTGTGTGACTCTAACTGTATAACATTCTTGAAACAACAAAGCTATAGACACAGTAAAACCTGTATCTGTCAGGGACTGGTAAAGAGGAGATACAGAGCACAGAACCTTAGGGCTATGCAAATGCTTTGTATGGTAATGATGGATACGCATCACTATGCACCAAGTCCACCATCTGGATCATGGGTGACATTGACACAGCCTCATTTTTCCAAGTACACTACTGTGACGCGTAGTGGAAGTGGGGGAGGGGTGCATGCATGAGAGGAGGAATATGTTGGATCTTCACATAAGTTTACAATAGGCTATTGTGGTAGTTAGAATGTGATAGGGTACATGTATGGCCCCATAGACTCGGGTGTTTTATTAAAATTAAACTTGTAACTAGGGTCTCCAGCTGAATGGCTGGAGGAGGTGTTACTGGGGGCGGTTCCTAGAGTGTTTGGGGGGAGATCTGAATTCCAGCCCAAAGGTGTGTTCAAAGCAGTTTAAACTCTGATGATTAATGCTTGCTGGTGGTACCGGCTGTTGATGGCATCTCTCTGCTTGGATCTGTGAAAGGGAGCCAGTTTCTTCCGCCATTGATGGAGTTTCCTCTGGATTTGTAAGCTGAAATAAGCCCCTTCCTCCCATAAACTCTCTGGTTGGATGTTCATCCCAGAAACATGGACAGCAACAGATAGACTCAAGGAAGAATAGGTACCAGAAGCCAAATGGGGATGCACAGTGTCAGTAACAGAAATTTTACTCTCTCCCTGTCCCCTATTGCTATCTGGACACTTCACCCAGGACCTGAATTTGATTCCCCAGTACCCATGTAAAGCAGATGAACAAAGTGGAACATGCATCTGGAGTCCATTTACAGTGGCTGGCGGCCCTGGCACACCTATCTCTAGCTCTTCTATCTCTCTGCTTACAAATCAATAAAAATATTTTTAAGAAGGTATAAGAGAAAGCTTTGATTCTAATTGTTACAGGAATATTTTTGGAGCTACCAGGCTACAACTTTGCCCACTCATTCCATCCTTCAACCTACCCTATCTGTTTTAAACTGTCAAAACAGTATAACTACTTTTTCTTCTCTCCCAGTTCTCTTTATAATGATGTGCTTATTCCTTTTTAAGTTTCTTTTGTCGTTTATTGTTCCACACTATTTTTTCATTGTGCATGATATTAGGTTGCATAAGGACATTTTCATACAAGTATATAATGAACATTATCATCTTACTCCTGCATACCTTTCTACCTTCCTCTTTCTTACCTTCCTTTCTCCTTTGTTTTCCTAGGTAGTTCTGCTTCTACTTTATGTCACAAGCACACATATGATTTAAGTAACTATGTAAAATCTCAAGCCACAAATGAACATGCAATGTTTTTTCTTTCTGAGACTGACTTACTTCACTTAATATGGCTATTTCCAGTTGCATCCACTTTCCTGTAAATGATGTAACTTCATTGTCTTTGTTGCTGAAAAAAATCACTGTGTACACCATATTGTTTTAATCACTTCCTCTGTAAATTTCCATAACTTAGGTATTGTTAATAGTGCTCCAATAAACACATGTTCAAGTATCTTTTTCTTATTTTTGTGTATGTGTATGTGTGCAGATGCATGTGTGCCACGATGGCATGTGCAGAGACCAGAGGAAGATGCTGTTTGTCTTCCCTGATTACTTTTCTTCCTTATTTTCCCGAGACAGTCTCTCACTGAACCTGGAGCTCTCACTGACTCTAGTGAACTTTCTGTCTCTGCTCCCTCAGCACTGAGGTAACAGGCATGTGCAGCCAGGCCTGGCTTTATAATGTAAGATGCTGGGGAGAAAACTCAGGTCTTAGCAAGCACTTTTACCCACTGAGCCATCTCTCTAACCCTCCAAATACCTCTCTTGTATGTGGCTTGGAGTCCTTTGGGGAAATACCCAGGAGTACCTGGATCATATGGTAGGTGTATTTTTGTTTTTTGAAGACTTTCATACTGATTTACATAGTGGCTGGACTGGTTTACATTCTCACCAGTGTGTAATAGTTCTCTTTTGTCTGTATCCTTACCACCATTTGTTGTTACGTATTTTGTTAATGACTGCCACCCAAATGGGTGAGATAGAATCTCAATAAAGTTTGTTTTTTGTTTGTTTGTTTGTTTTATATTTAGGGTCTCCCTGTAGCCCAGGAACCTGGAATTGACTATGTAGTCTCAGGGTGGTCTTGAACTCACAGTGATGCTTCTTCCTCTGCCTTCCAAGTGCTGGGATTAAAGGTGTGTGCCACCATGCCCAGCTCATTTTTCTCTTTTTAATACATTGGAGGAAATCTCTTCATCCATTATATGTCCCCCTTCAGATGTGTTTTGCCTGACCTTAAGGTACTTACTGGTTTTTAATATCAGCTTTATTTTAATATCTTTGTAGTTGTTATATTTAATTTGTTTGCAATACTTTCAGTTACTTTTTTCAACTCCAATTTTTAAATTTTCTTTACGTATTTGGGGGGCAGCTAGGGAGATGGATGCATGAGTAGGATTGTTAGCTGTGCAAGCATGAAGGCCCAATTTTGAGGTAGGGACCCACTGTAGCCCAGGCTCACCTGGAACACACTCTGCACTCCCAGGCTGGCCTCAAACTCACAGTGATCTTCCTACCTTTGCATCCCAAGTGTGGGTTACCATGCCTGGCCGCCTCAAGTTTTTTGGTTTTTGTTTGTTTGTTTGTTTGCTTGCTTGCTTGTTTTTATTAAGCTTCCTACATAGTTTCCAGAAGGTGGAGCCTTACTGGAGGCAGTGTAGAACTGGGGGCAGATCTTGAGTCCAACCCTAGGTATGTGTTCAGAGATAGCTTGAGCTCTGGTTGGGTTCTCTCTCTTTGTTATGGATTTATGATAAAGTGAGACAGCTCCCTCTGCAATGAGTGAACCTTCCCCTGGAATATATAAGCCTGAAATAAACCTTTTCTTTCCATAAGCTGTTTCTAGTTTGGTGTTTTTCCCAGCAATGGGAAAGTAACTATAACAAAAAATCAGTACCGGTGGAGTGGAGTCATTGCTGCTAGAAACATGACTTTATGGCTTTTGGCCTTTCAGAATTGATTTGTGGGAGAAATATACAGGGATTTGAAACCTTGGCCTAAGAGATGCTTTGCAGTATGGTAAGCAGAGTTTGGTATACCATTCTGGTCAGTAATTTGAGAGCCATAAATGCACTAAGAATGTTGACTGTGAGGTTTGACTGGCTATGGGAAGAAAGAGCTTTGTCCAGACTGGGTTAGAAGCAGTTTATGTGAAAGGCATCTTTCCATTTCCTGAGAATTTTTTCAGGGTTGTGATGCATAGACTTGGACTGGTGTGAGCAGATGGATGTGGCACAGAAAGAAATGAATGTTTCAGGCTGGTGACAACACCCATTTAGCTGCAATTATTTGAGAGCTTAACAGGATTGAGATTGGACTAGCTGTTCTGCACTGGGATATAAAAAGAATGCTGGCTCTTTTGAAAGCAGGAGACTTGAATGGTGAAGGAGTATTCTGTTCTTCAAGTTGGCTTTATTCCCCCTCCCCCCCAGATTAATAAATTTGACAGCCCCCCTGGTAATATGGAGTATAACAAATGCAGAAAACAATGGGTCTTTGGATTTGCAACATGGTTTGTTTTTTAGAAATAGCCACTGGGAGATGTGAGGCAGGGTTTTCTGTGTGGAGGCCCAATGGAGCTATGGCATGGATGAACCATGGTTTTCAATGTATACCTGAGATGTTTTGGATATACCAGGACTGTGGGATGGGTGTCAAAGAGAGCTGCTGGCCAAAATTGAGGTTTCCCTGGGCTGTGAGCAGCCCAGCTGGAGGACGGAATTGGAACTCCAGAGACTTTGTCACTGGTTAGAGATGTTAATCTTGGAGCTACAGAATTTGATGTTTTCCTTGTTTATTTTATTTAGATCTTTCAATGCTTTAATATTTCCTTGCAATGCCATTTTTGCCATGTGATTTTTTTCTTAATTTTATGTATTTATTTGCAAGCAGAAAGAGAGAGAAGAGAGACAGATACAGAGAAAATAGGCACACCAGGGCCTTCAGCCACTGCAAACAAACTCCAGATGCATGTACCACTTTTGCATCTGGCTTTACATGGGTACTGGGGTTTTGAACCTGAATTGTTAGGCTTTGCAGGCAAGCAACTTATCCATTGAGCCATCTCTCCAATCTCTCACTGACTTTTAAAACAGTCTTTCAAATAGTTCTAGATGCATATTTACTATTTTGAGTTAGTGAGAAAAATGGTAAAAATTGTGTTTTGTAGTTTATTTTTGGAGAAAAATATTCAGAATATGTATCCTTTTTTTTTCCCATGGCAGGGTCTCACTGTAGTCCAGGTTGACCTGGAATTCACTCTAAAGCTCCAGGCTGGCCTCGAGCTCACAGAGATCCTCCTACTTCAGCCTCCCAAGTGCTGGGATTAAAGGCTTGTACCACCACACCTTGCCTGAATATCTATCTTTTAAATCTAAAATTCAAGCAAGTTTGAAGCAATTAGTACAGAAACTGGTGTTAGGCTTAATTAAACTACAATTGTTAGGGAGATTACCACCATTAAATATGGGCCAACTGTATTTGCATTGAGACAATGATAAAGATGCCCTAAGGGTGAAAAACAACTCATGGAAGGCTCAAGCTAGAATGAATATAAATTCTTTTGAGAGGAAGGGGCTTGAAGGAAGACGAATGTAGGAATATCCTACTCTTCAAGGTCAAGCTTTATTCCCCCTATATTTACAAATGTGGGTATGAAACCCACCTGGTAACTGGTCTTGGAAACATGAAAAATGTAAAGTAGGTCATAAAGTACACACAGTTTGGGGAGTTGTTTAGATGTGGAAATGTGAAGCAGGGTTGAAATCCCTGTATGGAGGTCCAGTGAGGTATTATATGGAGCTATGGATATGAACCATGGGTTGAAATAGAGCCCCAAGGGGTTTAGAGATGTCAGGACTAGACTGCCAAGGAAAGCTTCCAGCTCAGGATGGAGTTTTCTCCAGACTATGATCAGCCCAGCTGGAGGGGCAGAATTGGAAACCCAGATATCAAATTTGGAATTGCAGATGTTTGATGTTTGCCTGCTGGTTGTTGATTTTCTGTTGATCCAGTCTTTCCTTGGTATGCATACTTTTTACAATGGGAATGTTTATTCCCATTGTGTTGGAAGTGTGTAACTTGTGTTTTGATTTTACAGGTCCCACAGTTAAGAGACTATCTTGGATCTCAGATGAGTGTTTGGATTTTATTAAAGTTGGTCAAGACTAGGGGACCTTTGAAGTTGGACTGAGTGCAGTTTGCACTGAGATGATTATGTGTCTATGAAGGCCAAGGATGGAATGTGATAGTTTTAATGTAAATGGCCCTATAATCTCAGGTATTTTTGATTAAAATAGATTATAATAGCTTCCTACTTAGTCTCCAGAAGGCAGAGCCCTGCAGGAGAAGGTATGTCATAGGTGGGTGGCAAACCTTGAGTCCAGTCCTAGGTGTGTTCAGAGTCAGATTGAGCTCTGGCTATGTTTCTCTCTCTCTCTCTCTCTCTCTCTCTCTCTCTCTCTCTCTCTCTCTCTCTCTCTCTCTCTCTCTCTCTCTCTCTCTCTCTCTCTCGGATTTATGATAAAGCAAGTCAACTTCCTCTACCAAGATGAAACTTCCCCTGGAATCTTTAAACGTGAAACAAACCCTTTCCTCCCATAAACCGCTTCTAGCTAGGTGTTTGTCCCAGGAAAAAGAAGGTAACTACAACAGCTGGGCATAGCTGCACATACCCTGTGCTGAGTGGATCACTGGGGCTCAAGGGTCTCAAGTCAGTCTTACTGAAAAGCAGGGCTTTACAGATTCAGTGAGTAAATCCTGCCTCAAGGAAATAAAGTGAAAGAGTGAGAGGACATGTAAAATCCTTCTCTGCACAGGTGCACATGGGGTGCACACATCTGCACACATAGGTGCACACATATGCATATACCACATACACCATATATACACACCCTCAAAAATATAAAAATAAATAAAATGCATATGTTATAGTGGCTAGGGTCCTGTTAGCTGAGCTTTTGAATACCTAATCCTGTTGTTATTTATACTATATTTTGCTCATGAGGTATTACTTTTTATGTTAAGTTCACATTCATTAAAGCTTTAATTTTGAGAATGTATGCAGTCTTGACTCAGGAGAGCATGATAGCGATGTTTGGAGTTGGTATCTACTACATGCCCTGGGATGGTAGGGGGAATATTTTTTAGCTAGGTTTAGGAGTCTAAGGGTTGCCAATCCACACAAATCATGTAAATTTGGATTCTAAACATAAATGAGCCATAATTTCCAAAAGATATTTTGGCCACCTGTAGACCAGTTAATACAAGTGTCTTAGTTCTCAATTTGCCATTAGAATAATATTTTCTGATTCATTTTTAAAGAAAGAGCTCCACTCTTCAAGTATCTGGGTTTTCAGAGTGATAATAAAGAGAAAATGAAAGTCAATTTTAACATCCTGCCTTGAGTTAGGAAAAATCTTCCTTAATTACATTGGTAGTTATATACATCCCAAAAGAGGTTGTTATAGCTAAGAAGTGAACTTCAGCTGTTTTCAAACCCTAAAGAGCACTTATAATCAGGATTCGTAGTTAGTGAAGGTGGCCATTTAATTGGCAGATAGAACTTTATGATGTGACTGCTTGTCCTTAACAGAAACCTGTGGATTCCTCTGAGGACAGCTTTCTTTTAGTATATTTTTGCTAGAACCAACATATACACTACCTTATTTTACTTACCTTGTCCACCAATACTTCTTGTGCATAAAGTGCTTTATATTTATTCCTACAAAAGTCCAGATTCATTTCTTCCAGCACAAACCTCTGATATAACTATGTAAAATATTAAATGAGTAATCCTTTCAGTTCAAAGATTTAATCTGCTTGTTAAAAGTGTCACTGACCTTGAATAAGGTTGAGAATTTGTATGACAGCTAATCATCCTATTATTTTTCAAGCTTAAAATTAAGAAATCTCATTAAAGTACAATAAAAATAATTTTAAAAGGAGAAAATCTCATCATATTGTCATGACTTTTTGTGTCAAATGTTAGCTGGGTGTGGTAGTATAGGCCATAGTCTCAGCTATTAGGTAGGATACAGAGGCAGGGGGGATCCTTTGAAACCAGCCTCAGTGACAAAGCCAGAGAACCTAAAAAAAAAAAAAAAGAACACAGAAGGAAAGGAATGAAGAGAGAAAACAAGAAAGAAAGATTTTACAAGAAATGTTTAGTGTCATAAAAGAATTCACATAGGTCTGGAGAGATAGCTCAGTGGTTAAGATGCTTGCCTGCAAAGCATAAGAACTTAGGTTTGATTCCCCCATATGAAAAACCAGATGCACAAGGTTGTGCATGTGTCTGGAATTCATTTGCAGTGGCTAGAGGCCCTGGTGTACTTATTCTCTCTGTTTCTCTCACTCTCTCCCTCTCACTCTCCCCTTCTCTTTCTCTCTCATAAGTAAATAAATAGTAAATAATAAATAATAGAATAATTCACATAGAAGGCTGGGGGTGTAGTTCAGTGATAAAATGGTTGCCTAATATGTATGAGGACCTAGGTTCAGTCCTCAGCACCATGAAGATAATAAATTCACATAGACCTTAAAATACTTTTAAATAAAATACTTTGCTTAGATTTTGTCCTATAGGGCTGGAGAGATGGTACAGTAGTTAAAGTGCTTGCCTGCAAAGCCTAACTACTCAAGTTCAATTCCCCAGCACCCAAGTAAAGCAGATGCACAAAAGTGGCACATGCATCTGGAGTTCATTTGCAGAGGCTTGAGGCTCTGGTGTGTCCATTCTCTCTGTGCTGGGGGTGGTGCTGCACAACTTTAATCACAGCACTCAGGAGGCAGAGGCAGGAGGATCACTCATTCAAGGCCACCCTGAGACTACATAGTGAATTCCAGGTCATCCTGGGCTATAAGGAGAATCTATCTCAAAAAAACAAAAACAAACAATAAAAAAATACCTGTCCTATGAATTGTTAAGGTCTTTGGAATATATCAAGTAGATATTTTTCAGCCATACTAGTAGGCAGCATCAACCTTCATTGTATATAATTATGCATGACTGGCTATTAATAAACTTGATAAAATAGAACAAAATTCATTTTGTTTATATATGCCTGTATAAATGTATTTTTATATTTCAGGAGTCATACTCCTTATGATATGGATTCTACTCTTGTCACTCTCAGGCAAATCATCTCTCCCTGGAGGAAAAATATTTGGATTATTAATTATTTTTTATAGTGCCTTGCTTGGGGGAAAACTTTTAGAACTGATTAAGCTACCTTCAGTGCCTCCACTTCCACCTCTTCTTGGTAAGTATCAGCTCTCTTCTTCATTGACTATAAATTCTGAGTATTTTCTACCTAAACTAGATATAACCTAGCATGTTTTAATTTAATATGATCTATATAGTTTCATTTTAATTATCTACTATATTTACATGTGTATTGTACTCATAGATGCATATATTCTCTGTATATAGTTTTATTTTCAAAATCCTTTTGTTGTTGTTGTTGTTGTTGTTGTTGTTTCGAGGTAGGGTCTCACTCTAACCCAGGCTGACCTGGAATTCACTACGTATTCCCAGGGTGTCCTTGAACTCAAGGTGATTCTCCCAAGTGCTGGGATTAAAGGTGTGTGCTACTCACAATCTATTTTTAAAATGATTTTCAAATAATCGATATTGTCGTGTAATTTGTATTACTTTATCATTTCAATTTTCATTTAATTTTAAGTGTACTATAGAATAAGTAAAACTTCTTAAAAGTTATACAATCATGTAATTTAATACAATTATGAGAGTTAAAGAGGGTGGTGACACAGGACTAATATCTGTAACTTCATTAAACTGCTTGGGCATGCGTCATCCTTGTTTATATTTGTGGATGTATTTCTGCCACTCCCATGTTATCACTATTTCTTTGTCATCATTATTCTATAACAAAGTTAGTAGAAGAATTTCTCTTTTAAATAATCAGTACACCTAAATATTCCGTATACTGCCAGCAGAGATGATCTCTAACATTATTTCTATGCCCCCAATAGCTCTAATTATTCACTGAATCTTTTCTATCTTCATAACTTCACAAATTTTTTTTCTAAAGATCAGGCTGTTTCCAACTTGTTCATGACTATGAAGAGCCTTCTTATTGGTCTCTGTTCCCCAATTTTATCCCTGTCTCATTTACCAAGATGATAACATAGAAAAGAATGACATTATCATGTCCTATCTAAAATTGCCACAGTGCCTGACTGCCAAAGGGGAGGACCCATGTTCTGGCTCCTGCAGCTCATTCTCCCCACTCTGTTCTTGCTCTTGATGGTCCAGCCACACTGGATGATGGCTTGTCATGCTTCCCTTGGGCATGTTACGTGTGACCTTCATTCCTCTACCCATGCCACTTCTTGTACATTAGCCTGTCCTTGCTTTTCTTGGAAAAATGAACTTAATTACATATACCTTGTTTATGCTTTTTTCTTTTCTCCTTCTTTAATTCTTTCTCTCCTTCTTTCCCCTGTTTTTAGGGATGTTACTGGCTGGTTTCCTTGTCAGGAATATTCCGTTTATCAATAAACATATCAACATTCCGACTACATGGTCTTCAGCTTTAAGAAGCTCTGCCCTGACTGTTATCCTAGTACGAGCTGGGTTTGGAATGGATCCGGAGGTAAATTTCCTATTATACTGTGAGAAATTTCTTACAACTAATAGAAGGTAATAGGAAATAAAAAGAGGAAAAGTATTTGTTATAACAATTCCCATTGGAGCAAAACTCAGGTAAAGAACAATACTTTGCAGAAGTAATGACTCCATGATTTCTATTTTAAGCCATTACTATTATATGAAGAGAAAACACTGTGGTATAAAATCTCTAATTATGATCAGACTAATTATTTGCATAGGAATAAATGGTCCTTGTATAGCTCCTATACTATTTAGGATGCTTTTCTATGGACTACTACTTAATTTTTCATTAACAAAAGATGAAGTTATCTTACTAAAGACTTTTCTTTTTGCTCCCTCTGTAAAAGATAGGTTAAGAATTTCATGGGCTGGGAAAATGGCTTAGTGGTTAAAGATACTTGCTTGCAAAGCCTGCTAGCCTGGGTTTAATTCCCCAATACCCATGTAGAGTCAGATGCACAAAGTGGTGCATGCATCTGGGGTTCATTTGCAGCAGCAAGAGATCCTGGCATGCCCATATTTCTCCCCCTCCTCACGAATAAATAAAAAATATTTTTTAAAAAAGAATTTCAATAACATTTTTTCATGTTTTTCTTTATAGAACTGTTCCTGCTTATCTTTGCATTGTTGAAAAGCTTATTTTAATAATGTTTCTTAAAATATTATAATATAGAGATGAAAATATTCCGATTTTTAAAATATGGCTATTCATGAATATAAAAGATTTGAAAATAAGGGTGACAAATGTATTGTTCTAATGTAAATACTCAGAAGCATAAACAGCCAGTCCTGGGGGTACACACCTTTAATCCCAGCACTCAGGAGGCAGAGATAGGAGGATTGCCATAAATTCAAGGCCACCCTGAGACTGAATAGTAAACTCCAGGTCAGGCTGAGCTGGAGTGATACCCAACCTAGAAAAACAAACAAAAATAAATTTTTTTTTGGTTGTTTCTTGTTTTTCAAGGTAGGGTCTCACTCTAACCCAGGCTGACCTGGAGTTCACTATTCAGTCTCAACCTTGCCTTGAACTCACAGCAATCCTCCTACCTCAGTCTCTCAAATGCTAGGATTAAAGGTTTGTGCCACCACACCCACTTCAAAAGCATAAATAATTTTAAGTAGTGATTTATTTTATTCACTAGTATAAAAATTGAACATTTGATAAAATTGAAAAGTTCTGTTTTGAAATTAATTCAACCAATTTAAGGTTATTTTTTTGGATTTTGGTATTTTTTATTTGTTATTATTAAGTTTGTTTGTTGCTAAATGTTAACTGATGAGAAAAAGCCAACAGAATATTATCATCATACATTGTAGTAGGAAAATGAAAATGGTAAAAATAATTATAGGTAAATCTATCTTTTTAAAACATTATGCAAATACTTCATAAAAGGATGCTGTATTACAATGTTTGCTCAAATAATTTTCTTTGGCCTTTGTAAGTTTATCTAAATATGACCTTTGATATTTCAGGCTTTGAAGAATTTGAAGGGAGTTTGTTTAAGATTATCTTTCGGCCCATGCATCATCGAGGCATGTTCAGCTGCTGTTTTCTCACACTACATTATGAAGTTTCCTTGGCAATGGGGATTTCTCTTAGGGTAATTGTTTTTCTTCCATCCCATGAAAATGTACAGTTAAGAATGGTTCAGAATATTGTATAGAAAAGTTCTTTATTACAGTTATTTTTACAAGGCAGAAGTAGTGGCTCAGTGGTAGATAGAGCACTTGTTTGCATCCACAAGACCCTGGGTTCAATCTCCTGAACTGAAAAAAAAAAAAAGAAATTATTTTCCCAGTGATAAATGGGAAAACTTGAATATCAGTTGATCAAAAACATAACCATATCCCCAAACTGCCAAGTCCAGCTAGATATAGTGGAATATACCTGTAACCCCAGCACTTGGGAGACCAAGGCAGGAGAATCCTTAGTTCAAGGCCAGTCTGAGCTATATAACATGATCCTATCTCAAAAACAAAACAAAAAATCTATTATGTCCAAAGAACAAAGACCAACTCTATTATGTCCATGACCAACATTCAAAGTTCCTAAGTGTATAGTGCCAAGATCATCTACTTCCTCGGTTTACCCATTTTCTTCTGTGTTGTGGGTCTTGCCCATGCATGTATGTATGTGTGTGTATGGGAGATTTAAATTATGTAAATAAAACCTCTCCCATTTAAGACAAGTAAAAACAAAAATAAACACCTTTTTCTCTGGTTTTAATCCCATAACTATCTTTTTCCATTATCCAATTTCCTTATATCCAAATTCCTTGAACTCATGGTGATCCTCCTACCTCTGCCTCCCAAGTGCTGGGATTAAAGGCATGCGCCACCACACCCGGCTTGCTTTAGTTTTTTTATTTTCATTTTTTTTTTTGAGGTAGGGTCTCACTTTAACCCAGGCTGACCTGGAACTCACTCTGTAGTCTCAAACAGGCCTCAAACTCACAGCAATCCTCCTACATCTGCCTCTGAGTGCTGGGATTAAAGGCTTGTACCACCACGCCCTCAAGTTCATAAACTTTTGTCTCAAGTTATTCATTTCAGTAAAATTTCTTGGAATACCCATCCATTTCATATATACTGCCAAATCCATTGGATTTTTTAATTAACTGTTACTGTAAAATATATAGATATATTTCCCCATTCCCATATTTGTCTTTTAACAATTAAAATTTTATAGATCCAAGTGAAGTACCTTCTGATTATACATGTGTAAAATTATAGAACCTAAATCCTGTGCGATGATCATGTTTATTGACTGTTGGCATTTTTAGAGACTGTCGCTTGGTCCTTTCATGGATTGATCTTATATTTCTCTGCTAACTACTGACAATGAGCACTGATTTATGTGCTGGCATCCTTGGTGTGTCTTTCTGTCGGACAGACACCAATCCTTGGATTTGAAGCCCTGGAACTCGCTCTATAGTCTCAGGGTAGCCTCGAACTCACTTGATCTCCTACCTCTGCCTCCAGAGTGCTAGGATTAAAGTTATGTGCTACTATACTCAGCTCTGGAGCCCACCTTTTATAACTTAATTGGTTCTTTGAAGTCTCCGTCTCCAAACCCAGTCCCATTGGTGATAAGGATCAGCATATGGCTTTGTGAGGACCAGGACACAGTTCAGTTTGTAACAGTGCAACTCAGAGAAATTTTCTTCCTGTCTTAACAGTTCTATCCATGACATGTAGGAATAGGGCTGGGGAGATGGATCAGCAGTTAAAGACTCTTGTAATGCTTGATGGCCCAAGTTCCATTCCCCAGTACCTGCATAAAGCCAGATGCACAAAGTTGTGATGCATCTGGAGTTCATTTGCAGTGGCAGGAGGTCCTGGTGTACCCATACTTTTGCTCTGTCTCTCAAATATTAAATAAATATAGGAATAGTTTAGACACTTTTTTCTTGTTGTTCTGAATTTAATATTTTAATGATTTCAGATTCTCACTACAAGCCATTGATTTTCAAAAACATAATTCATTTCTAATGCATTCCTTTAATTATAGGAGGCACTGTGGTAGTTTGAAATGTATGGCCCTGCTGTAGATACCTTCATGTTGCTAGCAGAAAGCACCCGACCAAAAGCAGCTGATGGGAGGAAGTTGCTTACTTGGGCTTACAGACTTGAGAGGAAACTCCATAATGGCAGGGAAAAACATGGCATGAGCAAAGGCTAGGCATCACCTTTTGACCAACATCAGGTGGACAACAGCAATAGGAGAGTATGCCAAACCACTGGCAAGGGGGAACTGGCTATAACACCAATAAACCCACTCCCAACAGCACACCTCAACAAGGTTCCAATTCCCAAATTGCCATCAACTGGGGATCAAACATTTAGAACATATAAATTATGGGGTACACCTGAATCAAAACACCACATTCTTCCCCTATCCCCCGTAAACTAATATCCATCCATGATGTAGAATGCAATACATTCAGTCCTACTTTAAAAGTCCCATAGTTTTTATCAATCTAAACATTGTTCAAACATCCCCACAGTCCAAGGTCTCTTAACTGAACCATCATACAAAAAAACCCATAATGGCACAGAATAAAGATTCACATTGCAAAAGGTGGCATTGGGCATAGCAAAGAAATATTGAACCAACTTTATTTATTTTGTTTTCATTGATTGGTAAAATTACTGTTAAGCACACAGCATGTTTTTTTAATTAATTAATTAATTTTCAAGGAAAGAGAGAGAGAGTGTATGTGTCCTTGAAGGTTTCTTGCCACTGCAAATTAACTTTAGATGCACACACCACTTTGTCCACCTGGCTTTTTGTTGGGACTGATAAATTGAACCTGAGCTGGCAGACTTTGAAAACAAGTGCCTTTAACTGCTGCACCATCTCCCCTGCCCCTACAGCATGTTTTGAAAGTACTTGTGTGTGTGTGTGTGTGTGTGTGTGTGTGTGTGTGTGTGTGTATACATGTATATGTATATATATTAGAATTGTTAAATCTAACTTAATTGGGTACTGGGCAATTGAACCCAGGGCCTTAGGCACTGGAGGCAAATGCCTTAACTGCTGATCCATCTCTCCAGCCCACCAGTGTTCTGGTTTTTTGAGGTAGGGTCTTGCTTTGGCTTAGGATGACCTAGAATTCACAATGTAGTCTCAAATTGACTTCAAAATCACAGTGTTTGGGGGTTGGGGATTTAGCTCAGTGGATGAAGTGCTTGCCTAGCAAGCGCAAGGCCCTGGGTTCGGTCCTCAGCACCGAAAAAAAAAAATCAAAAATAACACACAAAAATCAGTAGCCTTCCTGTATGCAAATGACATGCATATAGAAAAAGAAATCAGTGAGACTGTCTCATTTTCAATAGCCTCAAAAAAATCAAGGAGCTAGAGAGATGGCTTAGTGGTTAAGGCACTTGCCTGCAAAGCAGAAGGACCCAAGTTCGATTCCCTAGTACCCACATAAAGCCAGATGCACAAGATGGCACATGTGTCTGGAATTTGTTTGCAGAGACTGGAGGCCCTGGTGTGCCCATTCTCTCTCTCTCTCTCTCTCTCTCTCTCTCTCTCTCTCTCTCTCTCTCTCTCTCTCTCTCCTCTTCTTCTTCTTCTTCTTTTCTTTCTTCTTTCTTCTTCTCCATCTCTCTGCAAATAAATAAATACATTTTTAAAAAACAAAAAAGGGCAATGGGAAAATTACTTGACAATGGCACATAAGTGTATGAAAAATTCTCAACATCTGTAATCATTGGGAAATGTAAAGCAAAAACACAATATCACTACACACACACACACACACACACACACACACACACACACACACACACACACACACTGAAAGAAGGGCTAGGGACATGTCTCAGAAAATAAAAGTGCAAGCCTGAGGACCTGAGTTGGAATCTTGAGACCCCACATAAAAATCTGGAAGCTGTGGAAGGCCTTGTAATCCCAGTGCACATAGGTGAGAAGAGGGAGACAGACAAGAGAATATGCTGGAGACCAGCCTGCCTGGGCAAGCAGCAAACAAGGTGGAAGGCAAGGATGGCACCAAAGTTTTCTCTGATCTACACACACACACACACACACACACACACACACACACACACACACACACACACACCATATATCAAATAAGTAAATGGGAAAACAGGAAAACACTCAAAGAATTACACGATCCAGCTGTCCCACTGCTATGTAAATATCTGAAAGAATTGAGAGCAGAACTTGAAGAGATATTTGTAAACTTGTGTCTATTTCAACATTATTCACAATAGCCAAGGGGTAAAAACAGCTCTAGTATGTATGCAAAAACCAAAAGATGAAAAAAATATAATACAGACATACATTATTCAGCCACGAGAAAGGAGAAAGCTCACCACTTACTACAGCGTGGAGTCAGATATTATGCTGATAGAAATAAACCAGTCACGATAGTTCACATACTGAATATTCTACTCATATGAGCTGTCTAGACTAATTCACATCTCTCCAGTTTGGGAACCACCATTCTACTTTCTCTTGGGAGTAAGGGAGCAAAACCTCTCTAACATCCTCAAGCTTCTGTCAGTAGCACAAAGTGCTTAGAAGAGCTCACTTCAGCCATTGCATCTGTCAGAGATGAGCCAAAGTTTGGGATGAAATGTGCCAAAAGATTACATTCTGAAGAAGGAATTTCACGATTTCTCATCTGTCATCAACCATTCAGAATTTTTCCACTTACCTCTGCAACTTTTGTTTACATCCATTGCCCCTTGTTTAAGGTCAACACCTTGCTTCTTCATGACTCAAGCACTAGGAGCGCATGGAAGATAAAAACACTGCAAATATTCCCCATTTGCTTTCCTCCAAAGGCCTAACAGCTACCATTCTAGGTTTGGAATACCTTTAGAAATATACTATATATTTCTCAGCAATCATGCACATTTTGGCTTGTGTTTTCCTTTTTAAACCCTAATCTGCTGTTTATCTTGCTGGAATATAATTAATTCTTGTCCTCTGTGAGTTTCCCTTTGTTTTCTAGTTAGGTTATGGACTTTCCTATTGCCTTTATATTCTCTTTTCAAAAGACTTAGTAGCAGAGGAGGGCCTGCAGTTCTTGCTTAGTCTAACTTCTCTGTAAGACTTACTCCAGCACCAAAGTGTGCTGTCTTTATCTCTGCTAGATGGCTTTTGCCCAAATGCGGAATTATTTCACATAAAATTGTTTCAAAGGTGAATTGAGTTGATGTGAAGTTTACGATAAAAGCATCTGGTTAAAATGAAATTTTAAAATGGGCTCTCAAAGTCTGTCTTTCAGCTTTGTCCTAGGTGCAGTGTCTCCTGCTGTGGTGGTCCCTTCCATGCTGCTCTTACAGGAAAGAGGATTCGGCATCAACAAAGGCATTCCAACCTTACTCATTGCTGCCAGCAGCTTGGATGACGTTGTCGCTATCACTGGGTTCAACACATTCCTGAGCATAGTCTTTTCCTCGGGTAAATGAGAAAACGTATCCATCATTTGTGACCTTTATTTTTATATAGTTTTGTAACTGGATTTCTGGGTTTACTTCTTTATTTATTAACAAAGATTTTTCAATTTAACACCTTTTTATTCTGCAAGGAACGTTCATTGTAAACCAGATAAGATGCTACAGTGGATTAAAAAAACACTAGTTAACAAAGTGATTTTATTTTATTAGTGGATATATCTATATATCTATATCTATCAATATGTATAAATATATATGTATATGTATACACACACATTTATACACATTTAGCTAGTTCCGTGCTCAGAGCAGTACTGAGGATCCAGATTTTTTTGTTGTTGACTTGTTTTATTTCTTACTATGAATCTGAATATACAATATCTATGCACAGAAAATACATTAAAATTTGACACATCTATTTCTAGGATTGGCCCAGAATAATTGCTGTTGCTAAATTGTTCTTTTTACATTTAATAGTGAGTTTTCCTTGCATAATAACATATCAGAGAATAATTACCAGCCCTGTGAGAGGTGCCACAGGTACTCCCCTAGCAGCTGCTTCCCAATCCTCTGCCTTGCTGGGTTTGATATGTTGGGTTGTTAGCTATGGTGGTTTGAATTAAGTATCCCCCATGAACTCATGTGTTTTCCTAGCCGGTGGTAGTTTGAGAGATGGAGCCCTGCTGGAGGAGGTGTGTTTCTTTGGGTGTTCTAGCTAGCTCCCCCTTGCCAGAGTTCAGCTTGGTCTGTGGCTGCTTTCTTCTACCTGCTGTGGCAAGGAGGTGATGTCTAGGCTCTGCTCTACCATTTTTTTCCCTGCCACGATGAAGCTTCCCCTCAAGACTACATGTCAAAATAAACCCTTTCCTCCCATCAGCTGCTTTTGCTCAAGTGTTTTGTACCAGCAATGAGAAGGTAAATATGACATAAAGAGAACAACACATGGTAGCTTATTACTCTTTGTTCTTTGATCCAGTTTTTTATTAACACTTCACAATTTATTGGACACTACACATGTATGTACACATGTATGGATATACATTCTGAATTACCTTTCAGTGACCAAGTGCTATTTTAATTCTGTTATTAAAGGGTAATTCTTTTTTAATTGTCCATAATAAGTTACAATATTTAATGGTCAAACAATGAGTTGTTATCCCCAGTTCCACAATGCCCCTCTTCCCCATCCCCATTCAGCTGGATATCCTCCTCCATGGGCCCTCTGGATCAGTCCTTAGGGCAGGGGACCATGAACAGCCTAGGAGTGGTTCCACTGGCCCTAGTATGTTGTTACTGAGGGGGGCCATGTCTCTGGATATTCTCCCCCACCAAGGCTCTCACAATCTTTCTGCCCCCTCTTCTGCTCAGTTCCCTGAGTCGTGGTGGGTGAGTATTAAGACTGCTTTATTGTTGAAAACATAGGGGTCTCTGTACTACTGTTTTAAGTTGTGTCAAAAATCATTGGTGTCTGTCTCACTGGCTTATCCTGTGTTGACTGATTGGCTGTGGCTATGGGTCACTTGCTCATCTCAGCATTCTTTGCGGGGTTCCATATGGATCTTCCCCGGTATGTCTGGGGTGGCTCATCTCTTGCCAGGATGTCAGCTATCGGCCTGCAGTTCGTTGGTAGGGTTGGGTGAGCCACAGCTCTCTCACAGCTGTTCTGAAAACTACAAACAGAATCTCCATTGGAGAGTGAGATCAGTATAGGTTAACTGAGATACACATTTCTGAATTAGCTAGATTCTATTTTTAGTAGCCTCTCCTTCAGTCGCTGGCATAGTGCATGACTCCTTGGGGGCCCAAGAGTCCGGCTCCCAGTGCATATCGCCCTAAGTCCCAGTTCCAGTTAAGGGCTCCCCCTCACTAAGTGGAATATTTGGCCGAATTTAAAAGTTGTTGATTATCTCCCCCAGGCTTTGGCTCCTCCATTGCACAAGTGCTCCTTTCTTGGTTCACTGTTCTCTCCCAGTAGGAAGTATGGACAACCTACTCATGGCAGCAGTTTGATCTAGTTTTACAATGAACATTTCCAAGTTTTATGTTTATATTAATTATTTAGGAATGCACATTTAGGGTTGGAGAGATGGCTCAGCGGTTAAGGCACTTGCCTCCAGTGCCTGAGGCCCCGGTTCAATTCCCCAGGACCCACATAAGCCAGACCCACAAGGTGGTGGCCCTAGTGCTCTCTCTTTCTCTCTATGTCTCTCTCTGTCTCTCTCTGTATCTCTCTGCTTGAAAATGAATAAATAAAATATTTTTTTAAAAAAGAATGCACATTTAACTTCAAATATATGTAAATGTTTTCATACATGTTTAAAGGTTCAGTTTCGTACTTTGTTCTATATAATATTTTCTTCATGGACCATCTAGGTTTGAAATGTAAAGTATGCATGAAAATATTTTTTCTATAAAGTTATTTTTTATTGTGTGCCCTTACAGGTAGTATTCTGCATAATATCCTATCATCTTTACGGGACATATTTATTGGTGTGGTGATAGGTGCTATTATGGGATTTTTTGTTCAACATTTTCCAAGTAGAGATCAGGTAAATTAAAACTTAATTTTATTTGTAGAACTGTAGTATGCTAGTCAACTTTCCTTCACAGTCCTGACTGCCTCAGAGCAGTTAACCTGGAGAAGTGAAGTTTACCTTGAAGACCCCAGTCTATGACTAATTGAACTCATGAGTATGTATGGCAGAGTGAAGGCCACACATTGTCACTGCCAGAGTGTGTAGCACAGCAGAACTATCTTATCATGAACCCTGGAGCTTTACAATCCACCTCGCCTCACAAAGCCCAGCATCCAAAACTTCCACCATCTTCCAGTACCACCATGAGGGTCAAGCTTCTACCCAACCACTTTCAGAGGACATTCACATCTAAACAATAACATAGATGTAGTGCTGGCCATTCTCTTCTAAAAGGCGAACTTTGGAAAGAGCTATTAACTTTATACTCTATTCCCCAAAGCTGCCTCTGCTACCCTCTTTGTGCTCAAAACTGAGCACCATAGTGACTGATTATGGTCAGTAGTCTTGGTTGGTGTCACTATTTCCCCACATGGCAAATAAATCTAAGAAAAATGTATGTAGCTGCAAGATCATCTTCATTCTCCCCACCCTATTCTCCACTAAATTATTTATCCATTGATAATGTTTTCTAACCTTCTTACCCCAAACTTTCCCTTGATTTTTGAAAGAAATAGATTCCCATTTAGTGCTCCAAAATTTCTTACTTAAATTTGTTCCCACTTTTTTTTTTTTTTGAATGAAGGCTTTTAGGACCTTTTTGGGGGGGGGGGAGAAAAAACAAGGGTTCACTATGTAGCTCAGGCTGGCCTTGAACTCATAATTGTTGATTGTTATCTGCCTCAACTTGTATTTTGGTAACTTTCATCCTAATTTACCTATAACAATTATTTTAACTAAAAGGAAAACCTCAATTTTTTTGTTTGTTTTGTTTTTTTGAGGTAGGATCTCACTCCAGCCCAAGCTGACCTGGAATTGTAATCTCAGTGTGGCTTTGAAATCATGGCGATCCTCTGCCACACCTGGTTTCAGATTTTCATTTTTAAAAATTCATTGTGGAAGCCAGGCATGGTGGTGCATGCCGAATCCCAGCACTCGGGAGGCAGAGGTAGGAGGATTGCCATGAGTTCAAGGCCACCCTGAGACTACAGAGTGAATTCCAGGTCAGCCTGGACTAGAGCGAGACCCTACCTCGAAAAACCAAAAAAAAAAATTCATTGTGGAATGGAATGTTTTCTTCACTTGCAGTTTAAGTATTATAACCACTTTACTGGTGTCAGTCAGCGTCAGAGGATGAAAGTTTTATATTTGAAAAATTATCACTTGGTACCACACCTGCCAAAATTTTTGAGGAAGAATAAAATCAGCATTTTTAGACACTAATCTGACATTTAGAAATATGTAATGGGTCAAAAATAAGTGATAGATAATGCCAAGTCTTACATATTGAACGTAAAGCACTTCTAAATATCTGTTTCTAGGAAAGATGTACACTGAAGAGAGCCTTCCTTGTCCTGAGTATATGTGTCTCTGTCGTCTTGGGCAGCCAGCTCATTGGTTTACACGGATCAGGAGGGTTATGCACACTAGTGTTGTCTTTCATGGCAGCGACAAAATGGGCCAAAGAGAAGGTGACTGTGTTAATAAGATAAAATAACTGTCTTTTGAAATGTATAATGGACATATAAGAAATCTCATTCTAATCGGAAGATGTTCCACTTCCTCAAGGAAGTGTATGAATCAAGGAAATAAAATATTTAAGAAAAACATCTGGAAATACACTGGGCTTCTTTTTCTTCCAAATTTTATATAATATGATTATATGGCTTTATTAATTTAATTAATTTATTCTTTAACTTTTTATACCATTCATCCCTGAAAACATGTTCATAAAATTTAATGTTTATAGGCCCAAAATTTTCTTATTAGTTGTTTACTCTGTTACATTATTATTTAGGTTAAATATGCTACAAGTGGATCTTAAATTTTTTCCATTACTTATGCTTTGTTTTTCCTTTCATTTAGTGAAGTTGTTTAATCTAAAATTATTTTAAATGATAATGCAAAAATTATATTAAAAAACATAAAAATTATAGCATATGAAATAAAATACAAAGTTTCCTTCATCACCACTACACCTAAATATCTAGTTTATTTCTCTCTCCATATTAATCAAACCAATCCTCTATGTATATATTTAGATATTTTCTATTTTAAAAATAAAAATTATATTTTTATTTTTATTATTTATGCATGAACAGTTTTGGTTATATGTATTTTTCATATATAAGAGTACTTTTGTAGGAATTCCTAGAATAGGATTTCTAGGATTTAAAAAATTTGGTTTTTTCATGGATATTGACAAATTATCATTGAAAATAATTTTCATTATTCATACTCCTACGAACAATGTAGAAAAGTACTAGTAATATCTCCACTAGTTCTCTTTTTTATAATTAGATGCTGTAGTGCTTTGATTTATGTGTCCCCATAAACTTAATGTGTTACAAATGCTTGTTCCCCACTGATGGTAGTTTTGGAATTGGAACCTTGTTGGAGGTGTGTTGTTGGGGGTAGGTTTATGGGGGTTTTAGCAGGCTTCCCCTTGCCAGTGTTTGGCACACCTTCCTGCTGCTGTTTGCAGTGCTGTGGCGGAGGTGATGTCCACCCTCTGCTCATGCCATTGTTTTCTCTGCCATCATGGAGCTTCCCTTTGAGTCTGTAAGCCAAAATAAACCCATTCCTTCCAAGCTGCTTTTAGTCAGCTTTTTGTCACAGCAACAAGAAGCTAACTACAACAGATGTATAAGAAAACGTAACATTATGATAATTCACATTTTTCTATGTAGACTAAACTCTTTATATGTTGTTCTTAAATTAGATATTTATATTCTTCACCTGTCACTCTTGGATTATTCCCCTTCTCTTTCTACTTTCTATGATATGTATATAATGCATATGGTTTTGCTTATCTTCAACCCTGCTTGTGGTATTTTGGGAAGTAAAATTCTATCACTTTTTATTTTTGGAGTTTTTCCAATATAAATATGTTTATTCTTTATTTTTAAATGATTTATTGACAGCTTCTGTACATATAGACAATATACCATTCCAACTGGTCTCTCTTGTATTTTTACATCATCATTTTCCTATTATGTAGGCCTTGTGTAGGTAGTACCAACCACTGTGAGTCATGAATATGAAGGCCATTTTGCATCTGGAAGATGGCATCATAAGCAGTCCTTTGGTTCTTACTGTCGTTTTCTCCTCTGGCGGATGCCATGGGCCATCGGTGGAGGAAAAATGGAGAAACGCAGGAACCGGGAGCCAAGCTGTCCACTGTCCGCTGTCTAGGGCTGGGGCCCACAGAGCTGGGGGGATGGCACAGGAGGTCCTGTGAGCAGATGCGTATTGTATATCTATGTGGTTCTTTATTCAACTGGGGGACTTACACTTTATAGGAAAAAGGGGGTGTGGCATGGGGAAGGGAAAGGGAAGAGGAGATTGGTTGATGGGGGTGGGGAGTTGGGAGCCTGCACTCCGATAGGTGGGTGGGAAAGGTGGGTGGGGCAACCTGAGAACACCTCATTTGGGGGTCATGAGTGGCGGAAATACGAGATGCTAGCCCCAGTCAGGTCCCTGGGGATGGGTACAAGGAAGTTTTGCTGATACCCAATGCCAGTCCTGCTGAGATGGGAATGCTGGTTTCGGTGGCCAGCCCATGGGGGTGGGAGTTAGGGTAGGTGGAGCTGGGAAACGCCTCCTCATACACCGTTAACCCTTTGCTCTCCATGCCCTCAGTAGCAGAGCCAACAGGTAGTGCCTAACACTTACATTCTTTTAGCCACCTCTTCTGTGATGGTACCTAAGCACTGGGGGCTGATAGAGATGTCTCATGTAGTGCTGAGCGCTCCACTATCATTTCTCTGCACTATAGTGAGTTTTGAGTCACCCTAGTGCTCACAGCCATCTGAAGAGAAGTTTCTCTAACCAAAAGTGAAAATAACATTAATAAATGAGTGTTTTGTTTTGTTTTGAGGAAAGTTCTTACACTAGCCCAGGCTGGCCTAAAACTCACAGAAAGACTTCAATCTCAGCCTCCCAAGAGCTGGGGTTAAAAGTATGCACCACAATGCCTGGCTTAGTTTTTAATGGTTAGATTTGAGTGCTGGATTTTGTTTAAGAGGGACTTCCTGGGCTGGAGAGGTTGCACATGCACCTGAAATTTGTTTATAGCAGCCTTCAGGAGCCCTGGCATTCTCTCTCTCTCTCTCTCTCTCTCTCTCTCTCTCTCTCTCTCTCTCTCTTTCTCTCTCTCCAAATAAAATATATAGATTATATATGGACCTCCTCAAGAGACATAACTAAAAGAGAAATAGTTAGAAAAGGTAAAGTCAAATTATTGTTTGCAGACGATATGATTCTGTACATAAAGGACCCTAAAGACTACCAGAAACTGCTACAGCTGATAAATGCTTTCAGCAAAGTAGAACAACACAAAGTTAACACAGTAGCCTTCCTTTATACTAATAACAAACATGCTTAGGATGAAATCAAGGAAATATTCCCATTCACAATTGCCTCAGAAAAATAATGCCTTGGAATAAACCTAGCAAGGGAACTGAAAGATCTCTGCAAGGAAAACTTTAAAACAATTGATAAATTGAAGAAAACACTAGGAAATGGAAAGACATCCCATGTGATGGATTGAAAAAACCAATATTGTGAAAATGTCTATTTTACCAAAAACACTCTACACATTTAATGCAATCCCTGCCAAAATTCCAGTGGCATTCCTCACTGAAATAGAAAATAAATCCTAAAATTCATTTGAGATCCCACCCCCCCACACACACACCAATAAAAAAATAACCAAAGCAATTCTAAACAACAAAAATAAGGCTGACAGTATCACTATGCCTGATTTTAAGATATATTACAGAGCCATAGGAACAAAAAAATATGGTACATCAATTTAACAAAAGAGAAGACCCAGATGTCCAGATGTAAACCCAGACAACTATAGTCATCTGATTTTTGACAAAAATGCCAAAAAATATTCACTGAAGAAAAAACAACTTCCTTACAAATGTTTGAAAAATTGGATATCTATATGCAGAAGGAAGAAAATAGATACTTATCTTTCTCCATGCACAAGAATCAGGTTCAAATGGATTAAAGAGCTTAACATCAGACCTGAAACTCAACATACAAACATAGGCAAGGACTTTCTGAATAGAACCCTAGTTGCTCAGGGGTAATACAATTATCAACCATTGGGACCTCATGAAATTAAAAAGCTTTTTACAGGAAAGGGCCCTGTGAATAGAGCAAAGAGGCCACCTACAGAATGGGAGAAAAATCTTTGCCAGCTATATATCAGACAGATGTTTATATATACAAAGGGTATTCAAAAAACTAAATAAAACAAACAGCTCAATCAAAAAATGGACTATAGAACTGAGTAAAAAGTTCACAAAAGAAGAAATACAAAATGGCCAATAAACATCTAAAAACATGTTGTACATCCTTAGCCATCAGGGAAATGCAAATTAAAACTACTCTGAGATTCCATCTCACTCCTGTCAGAATGGCTGTCATCAGGAAATCAAATGACAATAAATGCCGATGAGGGTGTGGGGAAAGAGGAACCCCTGTGCATTGCTGGTGGGAATGTAAACTGGTACCGCCATAGTGGAAATGTGCGAGATTCCTGAGACATGTAGAAATAGATTTACCATGAGATCAGCTTTACCACTCCTTGGCATCCACCCCAAGGACTCTACTCATTACTACAGAGACACTTGCTCAGCTATGTTCATTGAAGCTCTACTCACAATAGCTAGGAGATGGAACCAGCCTAAGATGGTACCAGAAAACTAATTAAACCAGAGAGGTCATAAGCTCTAAGGAAAACTACTACTGTTGCCTGGCTAAATGGATATATTGTGACCACAAAACTGCCCTCTAAATACTTATGTTTATGCCCATATATTAATACTACTTCCACTTTGGTTAGAGAAGTTTCTCTTCAGATATTGGTGACCACTGGGGTGACTCAAAACTCACCAAAGTGCTGAGAAGGGACAGTGGAGTGTTCAGCATTAAGTGAGACATCTCTGTGACATATTTCAAGACTCAGGGATCACAGTGGCAGAAAAAAATGTAAGAGCCAAAGGAAGGCGAGGAGTGCTTACGAGATGTCATCCAGACACAAAGTTCCCTTGATATTAATGACCTCACAGTGACTGATGCTACCTACACAAGACAGACATAATAGGAGGAAAAAAAACATGACTGCGTCAAAATAGAAGAGAGACTAGTTGAAAAGAAGAGATTCAGTGGAGGGTGGATTTGGGAGGGGAAAGGAAGGGCGATGGAGGGAGATTATGATTGTGGTATATTGTTTATATTTGTGGAAGCTTCTCTTTTTTTCAAGGCACATTCTTGCTCTAGCCCAGGCTAACCTGGAACTTACTCTGTAGCCCCAAGCTATCCTTGAACTCACAGTAATCCTCCTGCCTCAGATATATATATATATATAGAAACTTGACCCTACTTGTCTCTCTTGTCTGTCTCTTTATGTAGTAACTACTCTCTTTTATTTTCCCCTTTCCCCTCTAGTCTATTTCAGCATGGATGGAAGCAATAGTACATCCTACTGATATCTTTCCCACAAAATAAGAACCACATTCACTCTACTGTTAGACAGTTTCCCAAGCCACCAACCAGAACCAGGAAGTGTGAGAAGAGGGTCTGTTGTAGTCAGCTCCACATTGGTGGGATGAATGTCTAAACCAGGCACAGTTTAGAGGAGGAAGGGATGTATTTCAAGCTTACAGATCCAGGAGGAAGTTCCATCAGTGTGGAAGAAGCTGCTTCCATGCATCCAAGCAGAGAGAAACCATAACCAGTCAGCAAACACCAAAAGCAACAGAAACAAAACCAGCAGCAAGCAGCAGGGACCCTGCCAGAGTCACACTGCTCTGCCTGTCTTTGGGCTGGAAATCAGATCCACCCCAAACACACCTTATGGCTTGACCCCAGGATCCACCCCCAGTGACACCTCCAGCCAGTCGAAGAGGGACATACATTCAAACTACCACAGGGTCTTTTTAAATCAGTTTAGTTTTATGTCTCAAAATCTAATGTAGTAGTTTCCTCTTCATTTACTTCTTTGCAAAGTATTACCTGACTGTTTTCTTAGACGGATTTTAGGATTAGTTTGAGAAGTACTCTATCCAAAGTCATGATTATAAAACTAATTAAGTGGTTAATAATGAACAAGATGAAATTAAAAATAAAATTAAAATAATAAGAATTCTTTTATATAATAAAGGAATAATAAATTTTAAAGATTAAATATAACAAATAGGATAATATGTTGTTCTAAAGAAGAAATCATATTGTGTTCTTGTTTTTTTTTTCTTTTTTATAGATGGCAATCAAAAACTAGTTATAAAAAAGCATTCATAAAGGAAATAGTTATAGTTTATGTCCCAAGCAAGGAACAACAAAATTCTTAGGTACCTTCTGTAAAGAAAGATAAGTTCAGCCTGATAGCCAAATCTGTTTCTCTAGAATCCTAGAGTCTGAGCACCGTGTTAGGCCCGTAGGGGCCTTTCCTCTAACTTTTCCATTGCAGAGCAGCATCCAAAGATGAAGCTGATATACAGTTTTGGCGTAGACTTAAGGAAATGAGAATTTTGAAGCAGTCAACCTGTGCTTGTGGGAAGCGGGCCTAACAAACTAGCAGAAATATTTCCTGGTAGCTTATTACATGTCAAGATTCATTATCATGGGATTGGGCCCCAGGATAATTGTTAGTGGAAGTCTTCACAGCACCCTTCCCAGAAGCCAGATGTTCTCATCTGGCATCATGCGTTTCCATTTCCAGAACTCGTCCTGGATAGCTCTGGAAGTCAAGACTACACTTTTTCTGTGACACGATAATAAAACAATATTGAAGTTTGTATAGCTTTTTAGGTTTCTTTAAACCAAAGTCTATGTAATTGTTTCAGTAAAAGAATTTACTTGAATTTTAACTAAAGTTTATGTTGGTGTTTCAGTAAAAAAAAATTTACTTGAATTTTCCTAACTAGGTTATGACATTTCTCCTGAAAACAAAACATCATCCGTTTATTAAAGTTTATTAAAAGTTTAAAACGACTTCAAATTTCTGAAATATAATTATCTTTCTGTGCCATAATAACTAAAAATGTAATTTCCTTTTTTAACAGGTTGGAATCCAAAAAGTTATTTCACATACATGGAATATTTTTCAACCTCTTCTTTTTGGCTTAGTTGGATCAGAAGTATCTGTTGAATCTCTTGAGTCAAATTCTATTGGTAAGAATAATTAGAGGAAAAAAGATATGGGCTAGAGAGATGGCTAAGTGATTAAGGCGTTTGCCTGCAAAGCCTAATAACCTGGATTCAATTCCCCAGTACCCACATAAAGCCAGATGCACCAAGTGGCACTTGTATCTGGAGTTTGTTTGCAGTGGCTAGAGGCCCTGGTGTGCCCATTCTCTGATAAATGCATTTTTACTTCTGATTAAAACTTATTTTATGTGAATGTATTTGTTTTCCCCTTACATCGTGTGTTTGTTTTCAACCAACAGCAATCCTAAATTATCTCCCAAGTGATCCAAAGAAATGGAGATTAAGATTTATTTTGAGGAAAAAGACTAAATTTCACTAGATGCTTCTGATTGCTGTTATTGAATGTACAACCAGAAAGGTCTGTTAGTTCAAAATTAAATAAATTGTGCTTAAAATACATTATTACTTCAAAATGAACTAAAGTCATCATTCTTATTTTCATGGCACCCTGACCAGAATCTCCACTGCTTTCCCTGAAGTCTCAATCGTAGTCTTTATTGTTTTGATGTAAAAATAGACATAAAGGGACAACAGCCTTCAAATTGTTCTGAAGCTTCAGAAATCATTCCTCTAGGCATGGAGAACCCACGTCACCAAGTATCTTATATTTGTTCTAATGTATTGCAGGCTCTTGCCTTACTACCCTGGGTTTGGCATTATTAGTTCGGATTCTAGCCACATTTACATTGATGTCTTTTGCTGGGTTCAGTTTTAAGGAGAAAATATTTATTGCTTTAGCATGGATCCCTAAAGCTACAGTCCAGGTAAGAGCATACTAAGTCATTATAATAGTTTCAGTGTTCATGATTTCTTAAAATTCTAAATGAAAAGTACTATTCTCATCACAAACTGTAGGCTAATTTACCTTACCTTGCTTTACTATGTTTGATTGATGACAGCTGTTTATTTAAATTTAATGTAACTTTTTAAAGTTTTCACCTTTAAAAACAATTATTCTGGGAGCTGGAGAGACTGGCTCAGTAACTAAGGCTCTTGCCTGCAAAGCATAACTACCCAGGGTTCAATTCCCCAGTGCCCATGTAAAGCCAGATGCACAAAGTGGCCCTGGAGTTTGTTTGCATCGGCTAGAAGCCCTGGCACACCCATATTCTCTCTCTCTTTTTCTCTCTCTCTTTCTCTCTCCATGCAAATAAATGAAATTAAATTTTTTATAATTATTCCGAAATTTAAAATTGTACTTTTAATGACAAATAATTTCTAGGTTTTATGAAAAGGTTTTTTTCTACTTTCTTAAAGATATAAAATAACATTTGAAATTTTTAAATTGGGATTTTAAATATTTTGTTAAATATTATAGAGCTAAATATTATGACTTTAGAGCCACATTATTTTTAGAATATATCTTTCCTAACTCTGCCACACACTGTACCACACAAATGCATATATAGTGTTTAATTATACAGTTATTTTTATGTCTACATGATTAGTGACTGAATCTCCTCTGCCCCAACTTACTATATAGGAAGAACAAGAACAGTGTCTATTTTCTGGCATTTTGTTTTGGGGATTCTGTTTGTTCATTTTTGCTTCTGGTTTTCTTCTTCCTATCGGATTTAACACTGTTCCTGGCAGGAAGAGAATAAGCATGCACTTTATGACTACTAAGATGATGAATGAATGTTTAGGGAGAGTTGCTTGTTTTGTCCTCATTCCTGTTGTTAGACTTTTTACCCTAGCAACATTATACCTCAATTTTCTGAAATTCTTTTCTCCATTCTTATTACAAAATAGAAGCTTACAAAAGTCCACACAACAGAATTCTCCATTGAAAGCCTATGAAGGTCAAATTGTTCATTCTGAGTATTGTGTTGCTTGCCTACAATTTTATCCACATAACTTTTTACATTCTCAGAACGTCAATTTCCTCATTTTACCGTGAGATCTATGATTATAGCTACTGGCTGGCAGTGCTGTGAGGATTAAATGAAATAATCCATGTAAAGTGCTCAGCACAATTTCTGGCACATGATGGAGCTCATTTAACAATACTGTTATTTTATCTTACCTTCAAAGTAATGTAAATAATAACCTGGTTTTAACCTCTGCTATAGGGATAATAAGTCTACAAAAGGAATATCTATCTGTGTCTGCTATCTCTTCTTCTAACAAGATCCTTGGAGCTTTGTTTCATTACTCATCATTTTCCTAAAGCAGGAAAGATTAGCAAGTATGAAGAACAAAACCATTCAGGAGCTGCTGTGTCCCTCTGCCGTGGCCTGGGCCTGCCCCAGAGCTGAGCTAGGCTGTCTCACATAGAATATCAAGCTGGTTCCAAGAACTGGCAAAACAAAACCTTTTTTTTTTTTTCAGTGTGGAGGATCAACCTCAGGGTCTTGTGCATGGCAGGCAAGTGCCCCACTAATCAACTAAACCACAAGCCTGCATTCTTTATGCAAGTAGAGTCACAAGAAGAGATGATGATGGCTCATGAGTTAGATCAAATATTTTAAATTTAATGTTTTTTAACCTTTATCATTTTCTTCCATTTTATGTTCTGAAATAAAATTGACTAGTCCTCAGTTCTTTGCCTTGTACCTCTAGTCAGAGATATTGCTGAAAATTAGAGTAGAAAAAAATGAAAGATGGTAAAAGGGCTCTAAGGAATTTAGTTCATAAATATAAGGTGCATTTGCTAATTAGATTTTCTAAGGAAATAATCCTAAATCTCAGCCATTTTGGTGAGAATCATCCTTGAACTAATAGTTCTCAGTGGTAGGTTTGTCAAGAGCAGTAAGTGTGTTAATAAATGTAAAGCTTTAAGAATAGAGCCTACTGTACAATAAGGCCGTGTAGCTATAAATAGCATTATTGGGCCACTACCATCATCTCAACAACGTGCTCTCCTGGCAGTTCTTTTCTGTTCAGACCCTCTTCTGAGTTGTGAGACTCTTTAGAGTTGGCTTTCTGTCAGATTGATCCTTTTCTCCCCAGCATCTAGCACACTGGCTTCTGCTGTTACGTGAAAACAATACCACCTTTAACCATGGCTTTGAGATTTAGAAACTGACCTTAAATTACAGGTTTCTTTTGTCATAATGTCTCATTTCAGAGGTGGGCTATTTCTCTGTGCCTTTATGAAGGGGGCAGATTTGTATTTAGTCCCTAAAAATTGAGGGCAATTTCTTGCCAATATTAGTAAACTTAAAAGTAAGTAAATGTAAAGAAGTTTTAAAAATAAATATATAAGCCAGGTACAATGACATATGCCTATAATCTCAACACAGGCAGACACAGGGTAATCATAAATTAGATGACACCCTGACGTGTCTTACACAGTGAGAACATGTCCCCAGAACAACAAAACTAAGTATGTAAATAAATGACAAGAAGATACCTGGCAGGGTGGGGACTTTATGATTCAGTGGGGTCATTATAAAACAAAGAATTTAAAGGAAGAGGAGGAGGAACAAGTAATAACAGAAATTCAAAATTATCTGAATACCTACTGTGTATCAGGCATTCTCTGCATTCTCCCATCAACCATCCTGTAAGGTATTATGTGGCTGAGTTGACAAGTAATTCAGGTAGAGAACATGAGTGACTTTTTAAGAGATGGCTCGCTTGGTTGAGGCAAACCCTGAATTCAAAGTCAGTTTGCCAGATTCCAAACAGCCTGTCAGTCTCTAGCCCACAGCTCAGCAGAGGAAGAGCAGCACCCTAGAGACCTCTTGTTACCTTGTTGCAGCCATGAACCTAGTGGCACATGGTAAAGACAACTCAAACCCTGGTCCAACAGGAATTCCTAAGGTTCTAGAAACTGTGAGCACACGAGAGATACTGAAATGGGAAAGGAAGCCTCAGGGGACAAGGGGAAAACACAGCCACAAAACATCTGCTCACTGATTTGTGAAGATTGTTCCCTTCCTACAAATATATTTGTTAGGAAAAACATAGAATTGATGAGTAAATTCTAACATGTTGAGTTCTCTCAATCCCTAGTAGTTGAGATGGTCAGTTTTATTGTTTGGTTTGGTTTTGGTGTTTGCTTTGTTTTTAACAAAGCCATTTACTTGTATGTTATGTTGACTCTAATTACATTTTTCTCTCTGCCTCATTTCTTCCCCAACTACAGGCTGTATTAGGTCCTCTGGCTCTAGAAACAGCAAGGTTCATTGGCACACCACACTTGGAATTTTATTCTAGGGATGTGATGACAGTGGCCTTTTTAGCCATCTTGATCACAGCTCCAAATGGAGCTCTTCTGATTGGCATACTGGGAACCAAAACACTTAAATTCAGTGACCTGACAAGCGAAATAAAAGTGCATATGAAAAGTTTTGAATATCATTAAAAAGTTTGCCATCACCCACCTGCTTCTTGGATTGTATTGCATTTATTTGCTTGTTTGTTTGTTTGTTTATATTAGTAGCAAACAATGAGTTAGGTTTCCTTATGGTATTTTAAAACAAATTCCTTTTTTGTTTCCCTTTCCTCCTCTTTCCCCATCCCCCTCCATCTATGTGTGCCACCCCCAACACGGCCTCCTTTCTGCTCTCATGCTTCCTTCTGTCCTTTCCCCACTTCTCATTACCTCTTGTTCCTCTCGTGAGCTTCAACCTCTGGCTTTTACCTGCATGCACACACATGGAGGGGCACCATCCATGCAAACACATATATGCATGCACACCACACCCAACACATGAAACAAAGAGATTAATAGATTACTGCCCACATGAGGGTTTATTTTCTTAGCAATCAAATCTTATTTATCAAAATTGGCTTTTGAAATTTGCTATGCTAATATAAAACTTATTACAAGTAACATGTGATTTCAGGTGTCTCTGATCAACAGCTCAATGTGGGAAGTAACTGAATTTTAGCACATGGAGTTACAAGCCAGAACCAGTTGTATTAGAGTTAGGCTTCATTCAACCCCCTTCAGGGCCCTTCCTAACCAGACAAAACACCCATGTTCCTTTGGAGGGTTATATCATTTAACCTACTGTCCAAGAGGAAGGATTCTATGGTATCAATTCACTTTGGATTTAGTTTTGCAGATATGGCCCCTCATCCATTCACTCCCCTCCAATCCCTTCCATCCCCATTATCTGACTCTCGATTTGCATGTCAGGTTGGCTTACTATTCAAACTTAACCTGGTTAGGAACCACATATGAGGGAGAATATGTGGCATTTGTCTTTCTGTGCTTGTGTGAGTTCACTGAGTATGATCTGTTCCAAGTCCATCCACTTTCCTGCAAACTTCATTATGTCATTTTTCTTACTGCTGAGTAGAATTCCATTGTGTATATGTACCACAACTTTGATATACATTTGTCCAGCGATGGGTATTTGGGTTGATTCCAATTCTTAGCTATTGTGAATTGAGCAGTTAAGATCTCATTTTAATTTAGTCTTTCAGTCTGTGTCTCTTTATTGGTGAGTTGAGACCATTTGCATTTAAGGTTATTATTAAGAAATCTTTACTAGTAGCTGTAATTCTGTTGGTCATAGTTCCAGTTGTTTAGATTATTGTTTATTCTTTTCTTTCCCTTCTGTTAGCATTAGGGATTAGCTAGCTTATACTGTGTTGGACATGATGAATTCCTTATTAGATCCTCTTTGTTAACCTACTCCTCTCATGTAAGCTTTTCTTTCATAAACTGTCATGGTCAAGACTTCCTTCCTCCTCTGTGCATAGTATCCTTTATGTATCTGCTGTGGCACTGACTTGGTAATAGTGAACTGCCTCAGTTTACACTTGTCTTGAAACGTCTTTATTTCTACATCAATTTTTTTTTACTGGATACAACTTTGTTTGGCAGTTATTTCATTTCAGAGCTCCAAATATAGTATTCTACGGTTTCTTGGCTTTTAGGATTCCTGATAAGAGAGCTGATGTTGTTCTAATGTGTTTTTCTTTTTTTATTAGAGAGATTTATTTGAGAGAGAGAGAGAGAAAGAGAAAGAGAAAGAGAAAGAGAAAGAGAAAGAGAAAGAGAAAGAGAAAGAGAAAGAGAAAGAGAAAGAGAAAGAGAAAGAGAAAGAGAAAGAGAGAATGAATATGGGTGCACCAGGGCCTCCAAGCCACTGCAAATGAACTCCAGACACATGCGCCCTCTTGTGCATCTGGCTGTATATGGGCACTGGGGAATCGAACTCTGGCCCTTCTGCATTGCAGGCAAATGCCTTAATCACTAAGCCATCTCTTCAGCCCTAATGTGTTTTTCTTTAAAGGTGAGTTGTCATTTTTCCCATATACTTCTCAATCTTGTTCTTTTCTTTGTATTTTGACACCTTGGCTATTCATGTGTATGGAGAGACTCTTCCCTGTTATTTATATTTGGGTTTCTAAATGCCTGTTGTATTTGGGTGTCTATTTCTCTGGACTGGGGAGTTTTCCATTATAATTTCATTGAATATATTTCAAGATGCCTCTACCTTTAGTCATTTCACGGCTTGGCATACCTCGCCCTCTGCTGACCACACTTAGCTTTGCAGTCTGGGCCAGGCAGCTTCTCTCCCCAGCTCCCCAGCTCCCCAGCTCATACTCCTGGGGTGCTACTGTCCCAGCTGGGTGTCTTCCAGGTGCATTGGGAGAATGTGAGGCAACTGAAGTATGATGTCCATACAAGTGGAGGACTTCTATTTATACTTTCAAGACCTTCTAATTCTCCATTGGGGGGAGGAGGCTAAATAGACTTCCAGGCTCTTGGGCTCTGTGGCCCTCGAGGTTGACAGCCTGCTGATCTCAGGCTCAGGGCTAGGAACTCCAGGGTTGTTCTCAGGTAAGATCTGCTCCTGGCAACAAGGACAGGGTCACTTTTCCTGTGTGCCTCATGGCCTATCGTGGGGGGCCTTCCACTCTCCAAGCAGCTTCCCAGGGCCATCTTTCATCCCGAGATGTGGTGGGTTAGACTTGGACTTCCTGCTTGTGATCCTCTCCAGTTCTCCATCCACAGGGTAGCTCTCTTGATGGCTTGTGGCCCTGCCCTGAGAATCACACAGTGACAAATGGATTCCTGTCCACGTCTCCCCTGACTGCAGGAGGAGTATATGAAACCTAGTCAGGCCTAGAGGATGTGTGGCTGTGGGCTTTCCTGAGGGCACAACGGTCCACTTGGTGACTTCTGGAAGAGTCTGCTTTCTGCTCCCTTCCAGGGGCTGTGTGCTCTTAAGGAGCTGTGTAGCTCTTAAGGAGTTTTTATTTACATATATGAAGTAGACATAAGAATTGATTTAATGATGACATTTTATACATGTATACAATTTATTTTTATTGCATTCACCCTCATTGCCTTCTCCTCTTCCCCTCCTACTCCCAAGGCTCCCCTTTCTCCTCCCAACCAGTTCTTCTACTTATGGTTTTTTGTCTTTTTCTTTTTGGTAACCCAATGAGTTTCATTAAGGTTGCCTCATGATCCCAGGTGAGGGATTATTTATAGGAGCATGGGCTCCCTACTGGTCACTATGCCACTGAAGAAAATATCTCTCCCTTCTTCAGTGATCACTAACTGCCTATAAACACTTAGGGAGGGCCTCATCAGTGCCTGTCCCCTAGCTACTGTTAGCTACTTATAAGACCTGGGGGAATGGGGCAGAGTCTCATGGGCTCTACTCCCTTCTCCTCAAGACAAGACATTGACAGGCCCAGTTTTGTTCAAGTCTTATAACACAAGTCACAACTTCTGTGAGCTCAAGCGATGTCATGCTCCACAGACACCCTTCCCCCTCACTCTGTCCCTTCCTCAAGCTCTTACATTCCTCCACCTCTTCCATTGAGGTGACTCAAAAGTCACCAGAGTGCCTTAACCTCACAATCCTCCTGTCTCAGCTTCCTGGGTTCTGGGATTGTAGGTGTGCACCTCTATACCCCTGGCTCAGCTAGCATGTCCATTTGCTTTTCACACAAGGCAGATACAATATTTTCCTGACCTTGAAAATTGACAGCAGGCTTCCACATGGTAATTAGCAGCTATAAGGATATTGTTGATAACTGTATTATGAGACACAGCAGAGGTAGTTTCTTTAAAGCCCAAAATACTCAAAAAATTTTAGGATATGAGCAAGAAGATGTCAATATATTCTAAAAAATATAAAATCCACAAAGGCTTTTTGACTATATTTGATGAAATAATTTGGTTATGTATAACACTATTTAAAATAATTATTGCAGAGACAGCAAAATTGGAAATATTGATTTAGGCAGATGAAAAGAAATGTATTTCAAACATAAGACATGTGTACAAAGCCATGTTCACAGAAATGTTGATAGCCTTAAACACATGAGCTTGAGGCCTTCCCTCCTCCATCCCCACTCCCCCAAACAAACGCCTGTGTTTAAGATTCTATATGGCTGACTGACTGATTGGATCTTCCCAGATTGCGAAGAGCTGGACTGTCGCAGGTCCAAATGCCCCTTAACAGCCACTCATTGTCCACCTCTGTGTTTGACCAAACTTCCTTGTAACTATAAGGTAAGTCCTTTAGATTGTGCTAACAGACCGTTGGCTTCCACCAACCCAGAAGCTAAGCATGTCAGATCTTAGCTTCTGAGGTCTATGACAGAGATGTCCACACTTTGCTATAAACCTACCTACCTAATGTTTCCACCAATTTAATAAGTGACTTGATTTATAAGAGTTTCTCAGTTATGTCACTATAAAAACTTCATGAAACTATTACTGCATTGAAAAAATCCAACTGTTCTCATTGCCTCATATTCT
>PVHP010004138.1:0-72935 GCA_004024765.1 Zapus hudsonius | reverse complement strand
TCAAAGTCATTGCCGTGACTCCATGTTGTTGTCAGCTCCACAGTGCTGGGATGAACTTCCCAACAGACACCATTTATGGGAGGAAGGAGTTTATTTGAAGCATACATATCTAGGGAAAGTTCCATAATGGCAGAAGAAGCTGGCTCCCTTTTATAGATCGAGAGAGAGAGAGAGAGAGAGAGAGAGAGAGAGAAAGAGAGAGAAAGAGAGAGAGAGAGAAGAGAGAGAGAAGAGAAAGAGAGAGACCACCAACAACCAGCACGACACACAAGCACAAAACCAGCAGTAAAAACAGGAGGGAACAGGCATCCAGCAGCTGGGACCCAGGCAGAAAGAGCTCAGACCGCTTTGCATACCTCTGGCTTGGAAATCAGATCCTCCCCCCCCAGTAACACCTTAGGAATGGACTCCAGGTTCCCCCCATATCCCCCCAGTGACACCTCTTCCAGCCAGGCAGCTGGAATCCAAGTTTTAGTAAAACACTGTCCAGCAAAAGACACAGCGCTCACCTCAAAAGGATGAGGTAGCTAATTCTGGAGACAAATATAAGTGACTATGTCCTGGGGGACACAGATTTAGGTTATCCTAATTCCATGTTCCAAAGTATTAATAGTTTCATGAAGGTTTTATAATTACAGAACAAAAGAAGGTCATAATGCAAGGCGTTTTGCAAATGCATTAGGTAGGTGGGTTACAGGAGGTAGGGGTCTCTTTTCACATTTTAAAAGGAAAATGCATGATCAGGATATTATGGCAATAGGAAGGTGAGCAAATGACTATATAAAGGGACAAAAGGTAGCCCTGCCTGAAATACTTCATGTCTACAGGAGGTCAATGCCTTCAGAAGATGTCACACTTTCTGGGAACTTAGTTCACAACTCGTTAATCTGTTAGGGGACATACTGCAAATTACCACAGAGGCATAGCTCTGCAGTAAATATTTTCTTATTTTCACTTACTCTTTGGGGAAGTTTATTGCTATGGAGACATTGACAGTGTAGATTATCTTGACTAAAATATGTTCTATGTTCTCAACTAGCCTGTGGAAGTTACTTATGAAAAGTCCCTACAGTTTCACTTTGTCCCCTGTTTGTACATCCACCTTGTGTTTTAATCCCTGGGACTTCTCAGGGTGCTTCTCTGCCTCTGGGATTATTTATGCTGCACTCCTTGCACAGTATTTCATGATCTTCAGGTTTGTTCAGGTAAGGATGTGGCTGTTTCTCACACAGATCAATTCAGGCTGTTCCTTGAAGATGTGGCCGTCCCTTCCACAAGTCCGGCATCCCTCACATCCCTCTTACAGAATTTCCTTTCTTCCTAAAAACTATCTTCAGCTTTAATTTTTCTTTTTAACTATTCATCTTGATTGGACACCTGATTTATCTATATAGACAGACTGTGAACTTCTTTTGGAAGTGATGGATGTGTTATTTCTCTTTGTATGTTGCATAAACTTCATTTGACGCAATGTCACTTTAGAAAACCCAAGAGTACTTTTGACAAAGTGTCAAAAAGGACATCTAGAATCTGATGTGAGGCAGTCTACATCAAACATTTCCCTGGTAAGTCCCAAGCTCTTCTGCTGTGTATTAAAGGATGTATGCTCTCACTTCCTTATTTGGCTAGTGTGGTGGTTTGAATTAGATGTCTCCCATAAACACATGTGTGTTGAATGCTTAGTTTCCAGCTCATAGCAGTTTGGGAGGTGGAGCCTTTCAGGAGGAGGTGTATTGCTGGGGGCAGACCTTGAGGGTTATTAGAGCCGAGCTTGTCAGTGTTAGATTGGTTCACTGCCCTGCTGGAATTTTCCATCTGCTGTGGCAGAGGTGATGTCCAGCCTCTGCTCATACTTTCCCTGCCATCATGGAGCTGTGGGGGACCTTTCCTCCCATCACGTGCTTTTGGTGGGATACTTTATTCTGGCAATGAAAAGGTAACTATAGCAGCTAGTGCAAAGGCACACCTGTTTTGTTATTTCTTACATGAGCTATTTTCAGCTTAATATTTTAGGAGAGTGTCTTCCTGGATTTTTGCTAATCTAAATCAGTCTAAATTTTCCCTGGCATTGTTTGTTCTGATTTCTCACTATATTATATACTAGGGGGGAAATGTCTTAATGTCAATGTCTTGGTAAAAACAAAAAGTAGTGATTTTTTAATAATTAGCAGTAATAATTAGAATTGTTAACAGTTTCCATTTTCTTCCATCCCCAGATATCATGGTCTGCATATTCCATAAATTGGGACAAAAATAAGTTAGAATATATGTGCTTTAAATAGGCATACATACAGAATTTCCCTAGACCTGCTTTTTTTCCTCCTCCTGGTTTCTCCTATATGTACACCTATATTACACAAATATAATCTTGTTTTATCTGTGATATTATGAACATAGATACAGGTATAGACATGTATTCAGACAACTTCAGTTCAAAAGTGATTTATTCAACTTTTTCTTCCTTTGTCTGAGAGAGAGTCTCACTAGTCCTGGCTGGTCTAATACTCACTGTGTCACTGTGTAGTTGGCCTTGAAATCACAGCAATCCTCCTGCCTCATCCTCCTAAGTGTCGGGAATATGGGCATGAGCCTCCACACCTGGCTTTAAGATTATAGTTTTGTACAATTAAGTGTTTTCTAGCCTGTTTTTGAATTCATTCATGTATTTACATATGGTAGTGTTTCTATGTGATATCATTTACATGTGGTGGCATATACTTGTGGCTATAGTTCTGGGTGGCATTTACCTGTGGTAGTATTTGCATGTGATAGCATTTATCATGGTGTTACTTCTCCCTTTGTAAAGCCATTATTTTGAAGAAGCTCCTGTCTGTGCCTTTTGCAATTGATACTGCCTCAGGAACAACTGAATGCTTAGATCTGGGAGAGGCCAGTTGAAAGGAAACCGCTCTAGTTTATCACGGGAACTAAGGTCTTTTGCTAGAGTTACCCACAAATATAATTGCTCTGGCCCTGGACTTCTGAGGAGAAGGAGGAAGAGTCGCTGTTTGGCTTCGATGTGGCATTAACACAGGATGGCAAGTGTTCTTGGGGCTGCTGTAATTCTAACAACACAGACTTCCCCAGTCTAACATCACAGTAATCTTTGCTGGCATTAAAGCTATTTCATCTCTGGCAGAGTAACATTCAGTGGATGGATTAGGAGTCTTATCTTGCTAAAACCAGCAACACCAGGAATCAATAGATGAGTGACTTCTGCAAATAGTACCTGAGGGAGGAGCACACTTTTTTTTTTCTCGTTTCCTGAAATTTCCAGGGATGATCCTAACACAGGATGCATCATGAGGCAAATGCATTTTTTTTTGGAACATTTTGAAAGCTCAGACAAAACCCTAGCAGAAGAAGCTAGTTTATTTGTGGCACTGCTGTGGTGGGGATGATTTTTTTTTCTTTTGCCTTCTTTTTTCTAAAGCAATAGAACGGAAAGTGTGAGAACTTTGTTCCTTTCCCAGGTACAGGCACCAATGATGCAGGTTCACTGTACAGAAAACATTTCAGTGAAACCTGCAAACAGCTTGCGAATCCCAACTTTATTTTGCATGAGCAGTTTTACTCACCTCTGATACCTTTCTCTATATTTCATTCACATTTCTCTTTAAAGATTATTACATGCCAAGGAAGTCCTTTTTGTGTTTTAGATCTCCTCAGCCCATTTAAGACAATAGGAAATACTAGTTCCAACTACAAAAGGGTAAGCATGTGACCTGGAGCTTGATATTGGTGTATTTTATTAAGTCAGTAACAAGTAAATAGTAACTGATTAGTTTTAAAAACAGGGCTGGAGAGATGGCTCAGCGATTGAGGCACTTGCTTCCAGTGCCTGGGGCCCTGGGTTCAGTTCCCCAGGACCCACATGGGCCAGACCCACAAGGTGGTGGCCCTGGTGTCTCTCTCTCTCTCTCTCTCTCTCTCTCTCTCTCTCTCTCTCTCTCTCTCTCTCTCTCTCTCTCTCTCTCTGACTGAAAATGAATAAATAAAATATTAAAAAAAACATGAGTGATGACCTCTGCAAGTAGACCGGTCCCAATCTTGCATTTTGTGCTGTATTACAATTTGTATTTCTGTCCCTGTCAGTGGAGTGTTTGGTCTTTATTTCCAGTCCACACATCTCTACTCTTGGCAGACATTCTCTCAGACTGTCTGTAAGATGCTTATTTTCCTGGGTCTAGAGATTACAGACATGCCCATGTGGAGGGCAGAGCTCCACATGTATTCTCAAGGCAGACAGGTGGTCCAAGCCTGGCTCAAAAAAGCCACTTTGAACTTGTATTTCATAGTCCAGCCATTCTCCATCTTGTGATGAACATTGCCTGCTGCCTTTGCTGCTTTTGCAGCCAGTCATTCTCCATCACCATACCCAGCGAAGCTTCTCTTTCCTAATCTCCCTACACTGAAGCAAATTATTCTCACTCTTGTTGCTGGTAGAAAGTGCATTAAATTGATGTCTGGAGTGCAGCCGCCTGTAGATGTGACTATTCTTTTTTCTTTGTGCGCAATGTCATCTGCCTGCAGTGAACATTATTTTTCTTGGTTTTGTTTATTAGTAATTTGCTTACATGGCATTATGCAAGTGAAACGGGGTGAGCTGGGGGTTAGAATTTAGATAACTCCCAGCAAAAATTCCAATGCGCCCCAAAATTTAAGGAGTACCTTAGTTCTTGTCTATAAAGCTAAAAAATTAAAATCATAGACAACAAGATAGTAAGGTATAGTGGGAGACTTTATTATTTAAGGGAACATGGGGAGTTACAGAGTTCTCCGGCCACCAGTGTGAGGAGAAAACGTGGTGAGTTTTAACAGAACTTATGCTGTTTAGCTAAACAAGCAGAAAGGGGAAAGATCATGAGAAGAAAAGATTCAGGTGGAAGAGAAATCCAGCCCCTCACCACAGCCTGTGGTGGGGATTGGGGAGACCTTACTGGTCCCTAGGGAGTCAGAGGTCCCTTTGCCAGCCTGCCATGTGGGGAAGAGAGCACTTTCTTCTAGGAAAGTTAATTTAAGTTTTCCCCAGGTGAGTCAGAGAGACAGCCAATTGGTTTATATCTGACCAATCAGTTTTAGCACCTAGGTTTTAACTCTAGATAGACACCTCCCACTCAAGGGGGGTGTCTATGGAGCTGCCTGTCTAGTCACACAAGCACCCAGTAAAGGAGAGGAAAAGGTATAGATCCCTAATACCAATCTCTTTACACAACTGTCTTGGTGTCTTGTGAATGGAGCGTGAGTACTATTTCACACCAGTACACAATTATGCCTTGGCAAAGTGCTGCACAGGAAAGTCAGCCTCCAGCCAGCCCTGTGAGTGCGTACAGGAGCCTCAAGACACCACCAGTCCCAGGACCCATGGCTTCTTTCACACTTCCATGCCATCACCATGGGTGGGAATAGGAATTCAAGCACTCATTATATGAAGATTTTTGCGAAAGGTTTACATTCTTTAAAATAATAAGTGAATGATAAGAGAATTAACAAGTGATAAGAGAGGCAGTCATTACATACTCCCAGACAGTCATAATGTCCTGCAAGGAGGGATGTTAACCAGAAAATTAGGAGACTCTCTAATGCTGGTTTAGCCAGTAAGGATCTTGAGGTATTGTTGAATGTCCCTTCCCCACGCTCCTTGTTTGTGTGCTGAAAGGGTGGAGTTTGTCACTTCTGTGCTGAAGATCACAGAGTAAGGACTCTGGAGCCATCTTCACTCCCAGCTCTGACCTGGCCAACATAATTCATTGTCAGTGATGTAGGTCCTGATGAGCTCTTGCTGAGCTAGTGCTTCCTGATGGGCTTGCTTTCCTCCCTCTGCTTGGTTTGGGCCATATCAGCACTCATTTTTATTATTGTAGTAACAAGGTGTGAACAAGTCATCTGTTGGTAGCTCTGTTTCCCTCCTCCTGCCCCCCATTCCCCGGTGGGCCCTCCTCAGTGGGTTTGCCTGTATGCTCCATGGGGATGGATGGCCGTGTGTTGTGTGAGCACTCATTGATTTCGAGACTGGGGAAATAGCCAATACAAGAACTGATGACATCCATTGAGCTCCTCAGTCATAGTTCCATTGAAGGGGTTTCAGGGAAAAAAATAAGGCTGAGACAGTTGGATTGTAGTCAGATTTGGGAGTTGAGATTTTGATAAAGTTTGGAACGTGTTATTTTCCTATTTATTTTGTATGTACTATTTAACCAATGGGTAGATAGTGTTTGTCTTGTTTTAAAATTATTATAAATTCAAGGATATATGATGCTTCCATACCTTCAAGGGCTTTGTTTATATAACCTTGACTTCCACATTGATTTGGTGCAGGACTAAAATCTAATGACCATTCAGGAAATGCCAGTGTGAGCTATGGAAAGAAGTGGAGTGTTTTATATACTTACCAAACAAGGCTTTTCATCCAAACAGACTAGGCAAGGCTTTGCCAGTAATTAAAAAGAAGCCCAGTCTTCATTGTAATAATGTTAGTTAGCCACATCCATTGTATTCTTGTGGAGAGCACACAAATGCCCCTTTGGGGGAAAGAAAAGACCTATTATCATTGGTACAGTGGCACTTTGCCAAAGCTGTGGTGCATTTTATTTCATTTACTTCTCAAAGAGCAGTGAGGTCGACCATGCCAAAAATGTACTCTGTGAATGGCCTCAGGAAGGCTCTTCTCTTCTACCACATGTCCTCACTTTTTCCTTTCTTCCGTTTATTTCCCTCTACCTCTCCTTCTGCCTATGTCCCTTTCTTCATGGCCCTTTTCTGAATTTGTTAGTCTCATGTGTTTCTATCCCCTTCTTTCTTCTCTTCTTGGCCCTGGCCTCACTTTTCTGCAGGCTTGGGGCTGCCAAATGCTCCTCTGGGTCTCCTTTAACTTTGCTGGAAACTTTGGCAGTTCAAACTGTTGTGAGCTGCTGGCATAAGTCAAATTACATTTGGCAAAAAAAATGTGTGTTTTGTATCTGGAAACTGGGTTACACTCATTCTAGAGCAATTAGCTAGATAATTGCTCTGGCATAAGGACAGCCTTGTACTATTCTTGTAACAAAACAGATAATTTTAACTGTAGCTCTACCTAATACTTTCAGGGAGTGCTAAAAACCTGGCCCATTCTTATTTGAGATCAATTAAATGTCTCTGAAGCTTCTTTATGTGCTCTTTTACAGGAATTCAGCCAGCCATAATTGCTGTGATGTTTTGGAAATGGGAGTTCTTGATCTCTCATGGAATAGAAAACAAGTGGTCTGTGCATTAAGCAAAGCATACATTAAGGCAACAAGCCTCCATCACCCTTTCACCCTCTAAGGGTCTCTGGACAGGGCATTTGTCCTGGATTGCTCAGTATTTCACATCAGTGAACACAAAAAAGGATGAGAGTTTTAAAAAATTATTTCTGTATATTTCTGAAAACAATGCCAGTCTGTAGCACAATTTGGAGCCAGAGATAGATTTAAAAGACTGTCCGATACCCATGCATCCATCATTACCATTGTTCTGCCTATTCTGTGATCTGAAACAACTTTGTTCTCACTCACATCTCACTGCTGGGGCCCAGGAGCATCCCCCTGGTGACTATCCCTGTACATTCAACTTTTGCTCTAAAATCTGCTGCCGCTGCCTGGCTGTAATTAAAGCCTAGTGGGTAAGTGACTCGAATGCTACCCTGAGGCTCCCTCAAAAGGAAGGTCTTTCCTATGTTCTAACCATACCTCCCAGCACATTAATTTGCATGTTAGGATGGTCAAGCAGTCTAATGTGCTTCCTTCGGGATTTCACATATAATTTCCCAAATATTCTCCTCTCTGTATTTCCTAGTTGTTCTTATAACTTTCTAGTTGGGAAGAATATTTTGTTCTTTAGGTAAATAAGATGTCTTTCGATTAAGTAGTTTATTTGTTTGACATACCATTGAGCTAGGTGAGGGAATTTTGATTCAAGGTTGTTGCAGTATATCATTACTAGAACAATAAATTCGACCAGAAGCAATTTATGGTAGGAAAGGGGTTAATTCAGCTTACAATTCCAAGGGAATTCCATCATGGTGGGGAAAGTATTGCAGGAGTAGACAGCTGAGCATCACATCTCCACAGCAGCAGGGAAGAAGGAGAGAAAGTGAGCTCCTTGCACTGGCAAAAAGAGCCGAGCTATAAAATCCCGAGGCCCACTGCAGTGACACACCACCTCCAGTGAGATCCCATCTCCCAAGGGCTTAATCACAAACCTGTAAGGCTATGGGAGACATTTCACATTCAAACCTCCAAATATGTTAACAGGGTTTAGGCCAAATTGTGTCTGGCTTTGAATACCAATATATCATCAATCATTGTAATCGTCTATCCATTCACTACCACTTCATGACATTCCTTAAATATTGAGGGGAAGACCTAAAGAAAACCTTGAAGAAGCTGTCGAATGTCATCATGAAAAATATACAACCTACCATAATGCACAGCAAAGGTAACTGCTACCACTAAATAGGGTAAAATGCTGTCAAAATTTTTACTGATTTCTCCAAAATATTCATAATGAATATGATTCATTTCTATAAAACATGTTATGTTCTCATTCTAAAAAAAATTTAGTAGTAAGTCTTATCTTTCATTCTATATTTACTTGTTGTCTTCATTTCTGACCATCCTTTAAACAAATACTGTATTTTAAAATCACATTTGTTTTGACCTGATACATACAAGCATAATGGTGCATATTAATGTATTACCATCCAATGTTTCTATGTATATATGAGTTATGTACTATTTAATTCAGGTTTGTGATATCTATCTTCTTAAGTGTGTTTCATTTTATTAAGGCAAAATAATTCCAACTTCTTTTTTTTTTCAGCAGATAAATTTTTTATCTCCAAAAGTCATAAAGACAAAACTGAGTGACAAAGACTTTCACATTTTGTGCATATTTTCGGTCACTTTCCTGCGTTTGGATGAGTTATTCTTCACTTCTGATCTTGTGTGAACTTCTCGTCTCTTCACCAGGAGTTTATTGACCTGGGACTCGGCAATGTCAGCCTGCTCCTGGTTCCTCCAGCTCCTGCTGGATCTTGCAGAACTTGGCATTGGATTGTTCTCTGCTTCTTCAGCTTGTCTTTTGTGCGCCTTCCCCTTGGCTTGCAGCTTGTCCACGAGGTCCTGGAGCCTGAGAATGCTCTTGTGGTCTTCCTCAGTCTGGTAAGGGTCTCTCGGGTTGACGAAGACCCTTGACAGTTTCCACGTCGCGTTTCTGATCTCTTTCAACCTCTGCTTCAAGTTCACGCGCCTTGGCCTCCAGTTTCTGGATCAGCTTCTTGCCACCCTTCAGCGCCAGATGCTCGGCCTCATCCAGGGGCGCTGCAGGTCCTTCACTGTCTGCTCCAAGTTCTTCAAGCGCTCCAGGTGGGCGCTGGTGTCCTGCTCCTTCTCCAGCTCCTCCGCCATCGTGGCAGTGTCAGGGATGGCCTTCTCTTATGCATTGTGGGCCTCCTGGACAACCTCTTCCATCTCTCTCTGGATCTGGGAAATGTCTGTCTCCAGTTTCTTCTTGGTGTTGATCAGGCTGGTGTTCTGGCTGTGGAGGGGCTCCACCTGCTCGCTGGGGTCCAGCACTATTGTCCAGCATGCTGCTCCTGCCCTTGGATCTCCCTGCTCCTCTCTGTCTGCTCCAGCCCCCCCCCCCAGCCCCTCCATCTCAGCCTGCAACAGGTCAGCTCTGTGATCCGCCGTGGCCAGCTGCTGCTTCAGGTCCTACTGGCCCCTTCGTCCAGGTGCAGCTGGTGACCTTGAGGATGCCCTGGGTGTTCCTGTAGTTCCTCAGGGCCTTGGCAGCCATGAGGTTGGATATCCATCTCATTGAGGTCTCCCTCCATCTTCTTTTTGATCCTGATGGCATGGTTTCTGCGCCTGATCTCTGCACCCAGCATGCTCTGCATGGACTTCACCAGGCGAGGATGAAGGAATCCTCTTCAGCTGGTCAATTTCCTCATCCTTTTCGGCAATCTTCCTGTTGATTTCAGACTTGACTTGGTTCAGCTCAACCTGGATGCAAAGGATCTTTCCCTCTTTGTGCTCCAGAGACGCCTCAACCTGGATGCGAAGGATCTTTCCCTCTTTGTGCTCCAGAGACGCCTCTGCCTACTTTTTGCTCAACTTGCTTCTTTATTTTTTCCAGTTCATGGATAAGCTTCCCTCCCTTCTGCAATCTGTTCAGTGAGATCAGAAATCTCCTGTGGCAAGTTCTTGTCTGGCTTTTTGAAATATATGGTATATAATTCTTGTCACCCTTCTGTGCACAGCAGAACTTCCTGCCCCTAATCTAACTAGAACTTTACATCTGTTCACCTGCCTTCCCCCATTCCTTCCTCTAACCCACTCCATCACTCTGCTCTGAGCTTCTGTGAGGTCAGCTGTCTTAGAGTCCACATGTGAGTGACATAATGCAGTATCATCTTTCTGGGCCTGGCTTAAGCTCTGTGTGTGCTTCTCATGAGACAGAATTTGTTCTTTTTAACAATTCTCTTGTGCATTTGTACCATCTTATCTTTATCCAGTCATTGAGTGTTTGTACTTGTGGGCTATTATCAATGCTGTTGCAATAAACATGGGAGTGAGATGTCTCTTCAATGGGCTGTTGTTTTTTAAATATACACCAAACACTGATATTCCTGAATCATATGGTAGTTTTAATTTTAAACTTTTTAAAATTATCTCTCCTGTTATTTTTCCATAATGGCTGTATTAGTTTATATTCCCACCAGTCGTGTTTGGGGTCCCTTTCTTTATATCTTTGCCAGCACTTGTTATTTCTTTTTTGTTCCTTATAGTTATATTAATAAAATGAGATGGTATCCCAATGTGGTTTTGGTTTTCATTTCTCTAGTGATTTAGTGGTATTTAGTCTTTTTTTTTCATATACCAATTGGTCATTATGGATCTTCTTTTAAGAAATATCTATTTGGCTCTATTACCCATTTAAAATGTGAACATTTGTCTTTTCACTATTGAATTCTTTGTGGGAAATCTATAGTTTAGGGAGAAGACCTTGTAATGAATGGGTTTTGCTTCTTCAGATTCCACCAACTGTGAATCAAAGATACAAGAGGGAACATGATATCTGCACGGAACAATATACACATTCTTCTTGTTACTATACCCTAAAGAATGCAGTATGACAATTTATGCAGTATTTACATTAAATTAGGATTTACAAGTAATCTAGAGGTTATACAGAGTATATAGTTATGTTACATAAAGTTTATAAGGTATCTGTAAATACTATACTTTTTTATTTAAGGTACTTGAGCATCATCAAAAAATCATATCCACTGGAATGCTGGAAGCAGTACTTCACAGATGCCAAGGATGACTGTATCTGTATCACTGGCTCATCATTCCAGTCAACCCATGATTTTTTTTTTACATAGAACAACAAACATGAACTGTGTGCTGAGCTTCGTGACGTTTGTAGTTTCAAAAATAAGAACATGATACTGCAACCTTACCTCTGAATGCTTATAATACATCTGTGGAGTTTAGAGAATTGTGAACATAGAATGAACAAATTACAAAGGATTCCTAGGTGTAGCATTTTTTTTGAATGGGTATTAAGAGCTGCTAGTATTCAGAAGAAGCTCAAAGATCTGCTGGGAAAAGGTTTCTGAAAGGATCTGGGGCTGGAAAGAAACCTTCAAGACTATGAAAGAGAATGAAAGAGAAAAAATATCTATTAAGCAATAAATAGTTTTGCTTTTTTTCCCCCTTCCTCAAACTTTGAAGCCAGGTGAGCAAATCAATGAATGAGGCAGAGTAGATGAGCATAGCATTAGAATATGACAGTGTTACTTTGGGTTGTAGCTGCTATTCCTTAGTGTGTGACCTTGACCTAACTCTGAACATCTGTAAAGGGAGAGTGATGATAACACTCAGCTAAGGGTTTCAGGGCATTTATTGCAGCTCTCTTCATTCATTCCACCAATATTGTTGAGCATTTTTTTTAGTTCTTTGCTAGGCTTGGGGGATGTGGTCATTTGAATCAGATGGCCCCTAGAAACTCCTGTGCTTTGAATCTTTATTGCTATATAGTAGATGGAGGTGATGTGTTGTTGGGGTGGGCTTTTAGGTGTTATGGCCAGCTCCCCCTTGCTAGAGTTCAGCTCACTCTGTTGCTGCTGTTTTTCACCTGTTATGGCACAAGTTGGGTGTGTTTACACAACTACACAAAGGTAAGAACAACAGAAGGCAGAGGAGTGACAATATGTCTTCTGGAATCTTGGAGCCCAGTACGGCTTACAGATGCAATTACAGAAAGTGTTTTGTGGAGTTTCTTACTCAAAGCAAGTCTGCAATGCATATTGATGTACAACAGCTGCTATTGTCAAAAATCCCAGTCATGCAAGAGAGGGTCATATAAAATGGAAAATACTCTCAATTTTTCTGACAACCCTATTGGACCAGCTAATGGTGTCATGCCTGTTCAATATTTTGCACTGACTCATCAAACCTTAACAATCTACACAGCATTTTAACGTACTGTTTTTTAAAATCATTTGCGTGTGCATGTGTGTTTGTGTATGCATGTGGCTACATGTGCACATGTGTGCACGGGGATGACAGGGACAACTTTGGGTGTCATCCTCAATGTTCTTCCATAGACTCACATGTTTGAATGCTGGGACCCCAGCTGGTAGTGCTGTTCAGGAAAGTTGTGGAACTTCTTAGGAGACAGTCTTGCTGGAGGAGATGGGTTAGTGGTGGCCCTTTGGTGCTCGCTCTCTGATTCCTGCCTAACAGTGTGAGCAGCTCTGCTATCACTATTGCAGCCAGGCCTTTCCCACCATTAAGCTTCCCCTCGAACATGTAAGTGGAATACAATACTCTTCCTTCTAGAAATTACCTCTGGTCAGGTATTTGTTCACAGCAATGAGAAAGTAACTTATACACTCAAGAAGGCTATCTGCCTCCTTTGAGACAGGGTCTTTCATGGGCCTGCTGCTCACCAATTAAGCTAGAATGGCTGGCCACAAAGCCCAGGGATCCTGCTGTTTCTGCCTCCCCAGTGATGGAATAATAGGCACACACAAACATGACTCACATTTGACATAGGTACTGGTAATCAGACTCAGGTCCTCCTGCTTCCAAGGCAAGCACTTTAATGACTGAGCTATTTCTCCAAGCCTACTGGGTTTTAGTATACATTAAGTTATAACTCTTAGAACATAGAAGCTTTGCCATGATACTTGTATGATCTTTGACCAGCAAACTTCATAGCAGTGAGGGGGTCCTCACTGTTGGAGCTGATACAATTCTTATTTTCTTGAGCTACATTCTGAATAAAATTTATCCAGACACTAGTATCTTCTCCCTTAAAGTTGTCACTGTCTCTGTCTCTCTATGTCTGTCTCTCTGTATCTCTTGTGTGTGTGTGTGTGTGTGTGTGTGTGTGTGTGTGTGTGTGTGTGTGCAGGCAGGTGTCATGGTACACATATGAAGATCATAGGACAACCTGAGGTATTAGCTACCTTGTTTAACCGGGGTCTCTTGTTCACCGCTCTGTGTGCCAGCCTAGCTGACCTGCAAATTCTGTTGATTTCCTGTGTTCAGCTCTTGTCTTGTAGGAGCACTGGGATTATTGACACTAGCACATCTTACTTCCTGTGGCTTCTGGGGGTCTGAACTCAAGTCCTCAATCTCACACAGGAAGTGCATTACCCACAGAGCCATCTCCCCAGAGCCATTGTTCTTTAAGTCCTTGTCACTTTCACAGATTCCTGAGAGGCAGAATCAGACTTGGAGATTGGGTGCAGGAAGTATGTTAGGGTTTGGGGATCAGAGCAGATGAAAGAAACATCAGAAGGCAGCAATGTTTGGCAGAAAAAGAAGCCAGGCTGTTGTTAATAGGTTTCCTTGGAAGCTCCAGGTGGACAAAGGCCTTTGAAAATGGCATGGTATGCCCAGGTTGGAAATTGCATGGCATATCTATCTGATTTAGTGCTTTGTTGCCCTTGGTTTTTATGTCCCTGTGCTGGCCATTCATGGGAGGAAGTTGTCCAAGGAATTGGTCACAGTCCTGGGTGAGGTGGCACAGTTCAATAATGGAAATGCCCTGTGATGGCTGTCAGAAGCTGGGAGAACAAGCCCCTTATCCTTGCCCAAGGAGGGATTTAGATGCACCATCTCAGCATCCCCTCCATACACTCATCTGTAAAAATTTAATTAGATCAGACTCCAAAGTAGTTTAAGTTTTATAAGCTACCACAGGGGCACCTATGCCTACATCAAATGATAATGGACTTGGGAGTCATTGCTCTTATGGCCTCTGAAAGCTTCCATCACAAGGGAAATTTGCTGAGGCTATCCGACTTGCATTGTCCGAGCTATGCAGTGATTTGGATTAGAGTCTGAATTCATCTGGTCCACCCTCTAGTACAAATCATCCTTCTCGCCCACATTTAATTGCTTATGATTTGAGGCTCAGAGTCAGCATTCTCCCATGGAAATATCTTAGGTAAGTGAGATAGCCACCTGTCTTCACTCCCGTCCCTGTCGCATGTGTATTCTCCTTAGTCTTGTTATTAGTACTAAGTAGCTTCTGGAGCAATAATGATACTCTTATTTCCACTGAGCCCCGTGCTCAGCACTTCAGCTGTGTCTTACCACGCTGCTGTACTGAGCTAAATTAATGACTTCTCAAAATGGTGTAATAAACTCGCAAATGAATGTTTATTCAATCTTTAGTAATTGTAGGATAAATCTTCCAGGAATACACTTTAAGAAAGGGCTTTCTCAGTTTATGATTACTTTTCTTGCTTGTAAATTAATTCAATTTGTTACTGTATACACAATATATTTTAATACAATTCACAGTTACTGAAATCTTGAATTGTTTAAAAATCTGTTCTTTAATGTTGTTATGCTTTTTAAGACTAAAAGGACTATAAGGCAATCCAAGAGGGTAAAAATAAATTACACATGAAATTCATTTTCATGTTGATAAAGTATGTTTTGTGAGACACTACTTTTGAAGTGAAAATAGACAATACTTAAGAAATGTTTCCTTGGATAAAGGGTGTTTGCCAAAATTATAGCTGGGCATGGTGATGCACACCTTTAATCCCAGAACCCAGGAGGCAGAGGTAGGAGGATCACTGTGAGTTCAAAGTCAGCTTGAGACTACATAGTGAATTACAAGTCAGCCTGGGCTAGCCAAAACTCTACCTTGAAATAAATTATATATATATTAAATGACTTTTATAGTTAGCTTTATTTCCCTATATAATAAGGAAAGTGGTTTGTTTTAACTAACCAGAATAAAGTGTCAAACAAAATAAAGCAGACAAATTACTCATAAGTGGTTAAGAATTTCCATTTCCTGTATGCTTTAGTTAAACCTAGGGCTGATTTCTTTCAAACTTTTTAAGATTTGGATTATTTTTACTCAAATACTATAGTACCAGTTAAAAAATCAATCATACATTTTGTTTTCATATACAAAGATTTCTTCCAAGTATTATTTTTTATTTCTTTTAAACACTTAAAATCTTATTAAAATTTTCAAATATACACAACTTATACAGGGCAACATACTACACCTCTAGATCCATCACACAATTATGAGCTATGTCTAATTGTGTTTTATGTTAGGACTACCGTGTCCTTAACCCTCCACCCAGACTATTTTAATGATAAAACACTTTATCTTTAAACATGTCAACATGTGCCTTCATGAAATAAGGATTATGTAAAACACAGGACCACAGAATGGAATTAAAATTAATAATAATTTTCTAAGTTCATAAGGTATTCTATAAATGTTCAATATCTTTGAGTATGTTAGGATTTGAACAAAATTATCTGTTCAAATAAAGTTTGTACATCAGCATTGGTTGATAGAACATCAAGGCATCTTTTGTTATTATAAGTCTCCTTCCCTCTTGGGTTTTGTTCTTTGCAATTTTTCTCCTGAAGACCCAGGTCGCATATTTTGTGTCATTTGCTATATTTTTTTTTTATCTAGCTAATTGCATTCCAGTGTGAGTTACCACGTTTCACTATCTTCTCTGTTGTCTGAAAATTCATGGTAAGATCTACAGAAGTGATGAAATTTCACTTTAATTTTTTTCTGTTATTTATTTTTTATTGTCCATAATGAGTTACATTATTTAATGGGCAAACAATGAGTTGTTATCCCCAGATACACAATGTCCCTCTTCCCCATCCCCAATCAGCTGGATATCCTCCTCCGTGGGCTGTCTGGATCAGTCCTTGGGGCAGGGGACCATGGATAGCCTAGGAGTCAGCCCAATTCTGCCCGCCCTAGTATGTTGTTACTGAGGGAGGCCATGTCTCTGGGTATTCTCACCCATCATGGCTCTCACAATCTTTCCACCCCTTCTTCCACTCAGGTCCCTGAGTCGTGGTGGGTGAGTATTAAGTCTGTTCTGTTGTTGAGAACTTAGGGGTCTCTGTACTTCTTCTTTAGGTTGTGTCAAAAATCATTGGTGTCTGTCTCACTGGCTTATCCTGTGTTGACTTATTGACTGTGGCTATGGGTCACTTGTTCATTCCATCATTCTCTGTGGGTTTCCATATGGATCCTCCATGGTATGACTGGGGTGGCTTATCTCTTGCCTGGATGTCAGCTATTGGCCTGAGGTTCATTGGTAGGGTTGGATGAGCCACAGCTCTCTAGATGCATTCTGAAAGATACAAATAGAATCTCTATCGGAGAATGAGATCAGTATAGGTTAACAGAGATACACATTTCTGAATTAGCTAGATTCTACTTTCAGTAGCCTCTCCATCAATCATTAGCATAGTGCATCTCTCCTTGGGGGCCCAAGAGTCCGATGTATGTCGCCCTAAGTCCTCAGTTCCAGTTAAGGGCTCCTCTTCACTGAGTGGATTATTTGGCCGAATTTAAAAGTTGTTAATTGCCTCCCCTAGGCTTTGACTCCTCCATTGCACAAGTGCTCCTTTCTTGGTCTACTGTTCTCTCCCATCAGGAAGTGTGGTCAGCCTACTCATGGCAGCAGACTGTGTTTCTTCCAGTGATCTCTGTTTACTCCAGCTGTCATTGACCAGCTTCCCCTGGCAGCTTATGCAGTGCCATCCAGCACTGCCCTAACTACCATCTGGGGGTTGGTTACCTTTCTGGACCTCGAAGGGTCTCTAGATGCTGACAGATGATTTTCTGTGGTTTCTTCAGCAATAGGATCTTGCCTCAGGCCTGGGGTGGGCATTCAAGAGCTTTGACAGAATCCTGTCTTGTTTTTGGAACCTCATGGGTCACTTTGGTCAACAGCTCAGTGAGGGAAGGAGCTGATGACTGGGACAAGGAGTTGCCAGAATGATCAGTTTTTCACAGGCTTAGACACTCTCCCCTTTATTCACAGCCCCTCTTGCCAGAGGATACCCACTTTGCTCAATAGGTTACAGTATGCTTGTAAGGATTTTATGATTTCGAACCCATTTTGATTTAGCTTCATGCTTAAGTCATCCCCCCCCCAATCCCTTATCCCTCATTCATAACCTCTCACTTCTGGACAAATTGGATAAACTCATATAAAAAATGAAAATAGATCCTTTCCTTTCATCATGTACTAAAATCAACTCCAAATGGATCAGAGATCTCAATATTAACCGGGTAACCCCGAATACTCTTGAAGAAAAAATTGGAGGAACTCTACATGAAATAGGAGTAGAGAATAACTTTCTGAGCAATTCCCCAGTAGCCCAGGAAGTGTAACATTCACTAAACCAATGGGACCTGATCAGGCTCAAAATCTTCTGTACAGACAAAAAAGCCGCACTCAGAGCTAATAGACCCCCATCAAACTGGGAGATGATTTTTGCCAGCTACAACTCAGACAGAGGCCTAATTTCCAGAACCTACAGAGAATTCAAAAAAAATTAATTAAAAAAATTCAAACTGACCCCTCACAAGATGGGGCACTGATCTCAACAGAGAATTCACAGAGGAGGAAACACATATGGCTTTTATTCACATTAGAAACTGCTCAGCATCCTTAAGTATCAGGGAAATGCAAATAAAAACCTCAATGAGATTCCATCTTACTCTAGTCAGAATGGCAATCATAAAGAAAACCAACAATAATTGCTGGCAAGGATGTGAAGGGAAAAAGGAACCCCCATTCACTGCTGGTGGGATTGCAAGCTTGTTCAACCACTTTGGAAACCACTGTGGAGACTCATCAACAGAATGGACATAGAGCTGACAATGGACCCAGCTATCCTTCTACTAGGCATCTACCCGCAAGATATCACATTTCAGGATAGGGACATTTGTGCAACAATGTTTATAGCAGCTCAATTCATAATAGCCAAGAATTGGAATCAACCCACATGCCCATCCATGGAGGAATGGATAACAAACCTATGGTATAGTTACACGATGGAATTCTATTCAGCTGAAAGGAAAAATGACATATCAAAATTTAGAGAAAAATGTTCTCTGACTTGGAGCAGATCCTCCTAAGTGATCTCTCAAAAGAACAGAGAGCCAAACACCACATATTCTCCCTCATATGTGGTCCTTAACCAGGATAATTGTTTTTGTTTTTGTTTTGGCAGGAGTTCTTCAGATAATGTGTTTCACTTTGGTCAGGAAGTATATAATATCTGATTGATTTTTTTATGATTCATGGTTGCCTATCTAATTATGGAGTTAAAATAAGAAAATTCTACAATTCTCACTTTGTTAATTAGCTGGAATTCTTCTATATCCATCTGAAATGTTCTTCAGTAGCTTCCTAATTTTTTTATACTACCAGAAATGCCAAACTCACGTGTATGACACAAGCCTTCAGAATCAGTCATTTCTCCAGAATTCTCAGAAATAGCATTAATGTAACAATCTGAGTGGTAGTGTTCCTATTTGCTTATTGCTACCATTACTTACTTCTGTTTGTTTGATCATTGAACCTAGACTTTGCCAGAGAACAGAGAATGTTTTGTTTTAATAAATTATATCATATGTTTATGCTTGTATGTAGGGTTCATTGTTAATACTTTAAGGTATATGCTTAACTGCATCATTGATCTTGTGTAAATCTCCCCTTTGTTTCATTTATTTTATTCCACAGGACACACTCACTGGACTCAGAACAAAATATAAACTTACACCAAAGTTAAGATTAATAATATTGAAGAGGGTTTTATTTTGCACTTCCTTTTGTGCTTAGGTTATAGCTCAGCTGATATAAATGCTTTGCTGACTGAGCATCTCCTCTTCTTGTCTTCACTCCTTACTTCACAGGGAAATGACTTGAAAATTTTACAACTGATTCCTGTTTGGTATTTTATTGGTATTTGGAAAGGTTTGGATTTTTCTTCCAATGATTATTTTATACTAATATTCCTGTAACATAATAGTAATTTTTTCTACATTTTGCTTTTTCACTTCCTTCCTTAAGCATTATTGAAAGTAGCATAAAACCTGGTTTTTCTCCATTTCTCCCAGCATTTAAAGCATGATCTCCTTTCAGTTAATATTAAGAGGGCAAGCATTAATTTTGATGCACCTTTTATATTCTTAACCTTTTTGATAGCTGTTAGAATAAATAGCCATTAGAGTGTGTCTTCTCTATTTTAAATGTCCTTTAGCTCTAGCTTTTAAGTGATTAGTCATAGACTTCATCCCCACTCAATGTCATTGTTACTCAGGGGTTTGGGTTTTCAGAAGTTCATTCTTATCAAGTTTCCAAGGAAGAGTTTATGGCACAGTATTCTCCAAATTCTTGATTTTTAGAGCATTTTATCCTGGCTCTTAGACATGATATCATTATACTAACTATCAAGTCATTGAGCCATATTTTCTTGCTGAGTTTCTTAAATACTATACTAAATTATTGTCTGCTTTTATCATATTTTGAGATGGAATCTTTCTGTGTAGCCCAGTCCTTGAACTCACTATTTGACCCTCCTTCTCTCTCTCTCTCTCTCTCTCTCTCTCTCTCTCTCTCTTTCTCTCTCTCTCTCTCTCGTTTTTAATCTTTTTGTTTGGCATAATAGGAGGGAAAGTTGATGACATCAAAATAGAAGAGAGACAAGTTGGAAAAAAGGGATTCAATGAAGGGGAATTTTAACTTAGGGACATGAAGGGTGGTGGTAGGGGATTATGATCATGGTATATGATTTTTATTTATGGAAGTTGTCAGTAAAAAAATTAAAAATAAAAATAGAACAAAAATATGTTGTTTTGATAGCATACAAAATAATGGGTTTATTATTTTACCACAAATTTTTCTTTTCTACTTCTAATATAGATTTGGTTCTTATCTAAGAAAAATAATGGGTTTCATTATGATATTTCACACATGCATTTTTGACTTTGCTCATTGGATTCCCCCATTATACTTTGTTTTTCTGTGTCTTTTACTAACTCTTAAATCTTGGCTATATATTAATTAATTTCATTTTTAGTTCCTGAGATATTCTATTTTTTAACATCCCTATTTTTCTCCTACTTCATTATTTATTTCTGAAAATGTTTATTTTAAATTCTTTTAGTATTTTTCCACCAGCAACCAAAATACAGATTTTATACATCAGCTCTGTGTCGCTTTCATTGTTGCTTTGATTTATTGTAATGTATTTGAAGTACTGGTTTACAATTTTCATGTTTTCAGGCATTTTTTTCTGATGTTCATTCATTTCTTTATAGGGTCTTTATTATATGACTTGTTCTTTTTAAAAAAAAATTTCAAGTGTTTTGTCATAAACTTTCCCTGTAATCAAGTTCAAATCTCATCATTTGTCTCTTATTCTTGTGGAAAAAATGGTCCAGGGGAGCTATTCTCCCTTCATGACTTCAGAATTCTTTCTTCTAGTGTCTTTGCTCTGTTTAGAAACTTGACATTGTGCTTTCCCACACTTGGAAGCCCTCTGTCTCACTTCACGTTTCTTCTGGCTCTTTCTTTGTTCTCTCATTCCTTATATTCAATTCTCAGTTTGTTTCCAGTTGTTTTTCACAGTATGGACTTTTGTCCTAAATGAAAACTTCAGTGGTTTACTTTCCAAAGTTGAAAAGACCTAGACCGCTATCCCAGCTGCTTTTATTGTACAGCAGCCCAAAAAGTCTCTCAGTTTTTGGTTGCTCTACTCAGTTTTGTCTCTTGGGTCGTCTGGTTTTCCCAAGCTTGGAGCATCTGAATATTCTCTCTCTCTCTCTCTCTCTCTCTCTCTCTCTCTCTCTCTCTCTCTCATTGAAGTTCATTTTATTTTATTTTTTTTTTAGGATGACACATCCCTTTATGCATTAGATATTCTCCCTTACCATGGCTCTTATAATCTTTCTGCCACCTCGTCCGTAAATTTCTCTGAGTCATGGTGGGTGAATTTTGATTAATTGTTGAGATCTTAAGAGTGTCTAGATTTGTATTTTGGACTATTTTGGGCATGCTTGGTATCTGTCTCCATTATCCTTCCCTAGGATATCTGACTTGGTGTGGAAGTAGCTCTTTTACTCATCACACGACTTCCTTAAAGGTTGTTTTGGGGCTCTAGATGGTGAGTTAGGAGTGATTCATCTCCTGGTTGGGTGTCCCCTATCATCTCAGATCCTATTGGAGGAATTTGGTTGTTCATGGTTCTTGTTGCTTTCTGAAAAATACAAACAGAATCTCCAAGAAGGAGAGTGAGACCAGGACTAGTTAAATGAGGCAAATATTGTTAATTTGGTGAGATTTTGAATGGTGTAGCCTGTCTGTAAGCCTATGGTCAGTGAGGACTTCCCATTGGCAATCCAGTTCTTGGCCTCCATACAAAGTTGCCTTGGATCCCAATACCAGTCAAGGGTTCCCTGCCACTGAGTGGATCTCATAGCCAATTAGCCAGCTGTTGATTACCCATCGAGGTTGAGTGTCACAGTTGCACAGATGGGCACTTCTTGTCTTGCTGGTCTGTGCCAAATAGCAGTGTGATCTGCATTCTCAGGCCATTGGTCATTGTGGCTTGAGGACGTGCCCTGTTTTCTCCGAATATCGTTGGTCTGGTTTCCAATGGCTAGCCTTCTCAGAGCTGGGTTCCTTTCTGGATCTAGCAGGTTCTCTCAGTATTGTGTGACAGCTAAGTCTTCAGCATTAGGGTCTTATCCTTTGCCTGAGGTGGGTATTCAAGAGCTGTGACAAGCACTTGTCTTATTTTGGGGACCAGCAGGTCACTTTGATCAACAGCACATTGTGGGCAGTAACTACTGGGAGGGGGGGCAAAGGTCAGAGTCATTTTTCCTAGAGTAGGTTCCATCCACCCTCTTTGGGGCCCTTGTTACCATACAATGCCTCCAACTACCTCAGGAACTTGCATAGAAGAAAGGATTCTATGTGGGTTTAGATTAGTGTATACCTCCCCACTCTGTTCCACCCTCCAACTCCCATTTCCTACCATCCCCTTTGTCTGTCTCCTGAATCTCATGTCAGGTTTGCTTACTGTTCAAACTTAACCTGATTAGGGACCACAGATGAGGGAGAAAATGATTACTCTTATTTTGCCTGTTTTCTCCTGTGGGTCTTGTTACATTTGCTGTTTTTATCTCCCACTTAATATTTTCTGATTTTGGGCATACCTTGCAGCTAAATTTTTGCCAAAGAATTTCTTTGTAGAGTTTTGGTGCCACCATTTCTAGTTGTGTAAATTATTCTGGAAGCTTGTGAGGTTCAGTTATATAACTAGAAATTTTGCAGCCCTTATATTCTTAAGCTAATATCTTAATTATATGATCTATTCAACATTTCTGATGTGGCTAAATTGCATGGAGGTTTTCCTCTAACAACTATTTCAGGGTGGTGTTATTTATTAATTTTTATTTATTTATTTTTTTAAGGTATGTTTTCACTCACTGGTTTGTATTCTCAGGGTTGCGTCAAACTCACAGCAATCCTTCCACCTCTGCCTCCTGCGTGCTGAGATTAAAGGTGTTTGCCATTACGCCCAACTTTTTTCAGTTTTATTAGGTAAAATTTTACATTTCTGAGATCAGATGCATTCAGAGTGGTACGGCTATGGACAAAATATTATATTCCTATATAAGCTTCAGAGTTAAATGCTTCTGGGAGGAAACTATTCTAGGAGGAAAACAATGTGTACTTTGTGTAACTTCACCAATCTTGCAGCATTTTAGACTGGGGAGTAGAAAACATATGGGCAATGCAGTTAGGCTTCAATGGGACACTTGCCAATGTCACTGAGTAGTTTGCTAGTCTGACCTAACTTTACTGTTGGCCACTTAGTAGGCACCTAGAAATTCAGGAAGGAATCCTTAGATTCTGTTCAGCTCTAACATTTTCCTGTCTGAATTATTTTGAGGCTAACAAAGAGCATGTATTAAGTAACTAACGTGTCATTCCACCCTACATGGGCATTTCTTATCACTTCTTTCCTTGCTTCTTACAGGTATCTTATACCCTTCCTGCGCCTTTGGTGTGGTTCACTGAGTTATAGTGCCATGGACTATTCTTTTCAATCAGTGTCTGTTGAGTGTGTCATCATGTGCATATAAAACCCTGTTCAAGAAGGTTTAATTCTCTCAATGACACATAATTTCATACATGTGTGAATATATATATATATATATATATATATATATATATGACTATACATGAGCATGAGGGTTTGCAAATGTTCACGCATGCTAGCTAGCACATGTGGTATGTGTTCACAAGGGCTTAAGAATATGCTCAGCATCCTATCCCTTCCCTTGCTGATTATTTATATGCATTATATCTTTTTAAGATAGTATTTAATTTAATTTCAAGTCTAGAAGGTTAAATATAACCTCTGATGGCTGAATTGTTTATGAAATTACTGGTAACTCCATGACTGTGTCATGGAAGATTCTGGTTAGTAGATCATCATTTGACCTTTGAAAAAATCTCAGAAAACACCAGCAAAGCTTGGACACAGCAACGACACTTAACTGCAGCATTTGGTGCTGGCTTAGCTGGAGTAGTGATAAGGCTGGTAATTAGGACCAAGCAGAGGAATAAAATGCCAATTTTTAGAAAGGATCAGCATTCACAACATTCCTCCAAATGAAGGCTGACAGGCAATTGATTGCTTCTCTCCACTCCCCCTAACCACACAGGCAATAAAACTGCACAGAGGAAAACAACTGAGGGCTGTGCAGGCTTTGCCAGATAAAGAGACTGCTCCACATGCCTCATATAGCCGGGGATATTCCTTGCTCTCATTATTGGTTACTAGATTCCTAGGCTGGTTTTGATCAAGCAAAAATCTGGACAAACTGTTGTCAGTTAGAAGCTGTTTCAAAAGGTTCCATGAGTCCACACATCTTACATTCACTTGGAAATTAATTTCAGTATGTTGCCAGGACATGAAGAAGAAACTGGTGATTTCTTTAGGCTTGTGGCATCTGCAACCATCTCAAACATACCATAGATAAATGCTGAAGTCATAAATATTGAAGTCACACTGTGTACTGTCAATGCAAGTTTTCATGGATTACATACTTTACCATTTCAGGATTTAGTGGATCCAAAAAATAGGCAGGGAGGAGGTGTATATGCAGTAAAGTATGTAGGTGAATGCTTCTTAAACAATGAGAATCAAAGGAGTCTGTCTCCAAAAACTGATGCTCTGATTATAGGTCAGAGACATATGCTTCACATACACCTGAATGGGTAGTGAACCCAGGCATGTAGAGTCTGCTCATTCTGATGGCAAGTGTTGAGTCCCAGTAGGATAAATATTCTAACATATCCACTTAGGTAAACAGAAACAAACAACCAATGAAAGAACATCCTGAAGCCTTCAGAAAGAGCGATAGTGAAGGAACCAACACATCCACAGAATACAAGAGTATCTCTTAACTAGTTAGAGCTGTGTGCCATTGAAAATGATGTATTTTCTGAACTCACACAGGAACTAAGAAACAACAATAAAAATGTGTTCTGCTTCTCTAGTAGTGCATTGGAAGGAGAGATTTATTTTTGTGAAAAATGGAACAGACGAAGGAAACAGGGAGCCGGTTAGCAAAAGGTTTGCAAAGGAACTGAAAACTCAATAGTAGAATTAAAACCTCCATTAGAGACAGTACATAGTAGAATTACATGTTGGAGGTAAAATCAGTAGAGAACAAAAGTGAAGCCATCCAAGAATTTAAAGGAAAAGTACAAAGAAGTGAATATCACAATGAAGGCAATATCAGAATGACAGAGAACAAAGATACAATCTAGCAATTAAAGGTGATTCAGAGTTACAATTAGAGTGAAAGCAATACTTAACAAAACACAACTAAAAATCATTCCTGAGCCAAATACAGTCTCTGATGTAAAAATACAAAGAATGAGATTATTTTTTGTGTATCCCTCCTTCTCCCCAACCTCTCTTTCACCTGCGCTCCCCCCACCCCATGTATTTTGTCACTCCACTTGCCAGTCAAGTATCCCCTCCTGGGTCAGTCCCTTGATTTCACAAACCATTGAGGTCTCTCCTTACACACTTGAGTCTGGTAACAAGGCTCACCCTAATTGGATGTCTGATCCTATAAAGGACATCAACTGCACAGGCCAGTTCTCTCTTTTTTTCTGTGACCTGTCTGAGCACGCATGCAATTCTGACTCTCCAGTTCCCACTTAGGAAGGGGAGAACACATCTCTTGGCCTTGGTATTTTCCTGCTTGCCTTCTGTGTCTTGCTTTTGGGTGTTTCTCATTTTGATTATGATTGTGATTTCTCTTTGATCTTTGAATCCCTCACTATTTCTTAATCCTCTCTGGTCTCTTATTTGAAGAGGATCTTTTGGTTCTTATGCTTTGACTTCCATGTGTGGGTGTATGTGCCTCCTCCAGAGCTCTTTTCTTTTCAATTCTTTGCTAAAATAGGATAAGATCCAAAACTTCACAGCCCTTCCATGTACACCAAATCCTGAATCAGCCAAGAATGTCTTTCTTGATAAAACTTTAAATCTTGTGCCCATAGATCTCTGTCACTTTCTAATTTGTTCATCCAGGAAGGATATCCTTTTCTAATTCTCACAAAGGACTCCCAGTATGATACATTATACAAAAACATTACTAAATCAATTAGTTTTTCTCCCAGATGCAGGCTTGAGAGCTGCAGATCCCTTTTTGGTTCTTGGTGGCTTTAACTCAAGGGACTAAGGTGCTGGAAAGTTAATTGTTACCAGAACCACATGTCAAAGTCAGTGGCTCTCAAGTTTGTTGTATGCCAAGGATGAATTAAGGAATGAGGACAAGGGGTGAATAATGAAAGATTTATTAAGAAAATGTTAGAAAAGCACTCAAGCAAATGGGAAGAGCAACCAGGGAGAGGAAGGAGGAAAGAGACAAGGGGAGAGAAGACAGGAGAGAGAGAGAGAGAGAGAGAGAGAGAGAGAGAGAGAGAGAGAGAGAGAGAGAGAGAGAATGAGAGGGAGAGAGAAAATGAGAGGGAGAGAGAAGAGAGAGAGAAAATGAGAGGGAGAAAAGAAAAAAAAGGCAAGCAAGAGAGAGAGAGAGTTGTCAGTGAGCTGAGCTGCCTGGTTTACTGGCCTTTTGGGGAACTTAAGGTAGAAATTGCATAGGGAGTGAGGTTACCTTTCTTGTGGTTGGTGAACTGAGCCAGTGAGAGGCCCACATGCCTGTGCGCATCTCCTGGGCCCAACTAATAATTTTACCACATGTCATTTGTCCAGTCAGGTGACGATCATGTATTGTAGTCACTTTGTTCATTCTATCTCCCAATCCGTTGCACTATTTCTGAAGTCTGTTACCTGAGCTCTTTTCATTTTATGCCCTTGGACTACTTGACTGCTGACTACCTTGTAGCTCATCATGGACCCTTGCCCTTACTGCTTATGAGAAGCTAACTTCTAGCTTACTAAATCAAATTTTGTACAGAAAGTCATAAAGGGCATTTTCATACCCAAAGACCTTGAATAAATACTTTCTCCATCTTTTGATGTATTTAGAATGACATGGTCATAATTTTTTATTAGCAAAGAGCAGTACACACGCCAATGGAAGATTTTTATCCTAAGGCCAAGTTTCTCATCCTAACAGCCCATCTAAGCCCGATAAGTGTCTTTGAGATCATGATACTATAAGAATCTAAGAGGGGTGTTCTTCCCCCCTTCCATCTGGTTATACTCAAACTAGTTCTAGAATTTTGGAACCACCTGCTGTTATGTTAATTGAGTATACCTGGGCTGAGAAGAACAAATGCCACCTCACCTCACCCACGCAAGCCCTTTCCTCAGAGTGTGGAGTTCCCCCTCTCTCCTCAGTGATCCTTACAAAATCCCTTCCTGCCCTCTACCCTGTATTCCAGAGCACCTCTCTCATATTCTTTCCAAGGGTTCCAAAGCACCCCCAATTTTAATATTTTCAATGTTTGGGAGCTCCCCTTCCCATCATTTTGGATCCTGCAAGTTTCTCCTGGCAATAAATAAAACTCTCAGGCCAAAGCAGCAATTTTATGCAGTTCTTTTTATTCTCCACTCAGATGCTGATAGATTACCATAACGAAATCACCAAAACATGCTACATGTACTATCACACAAGCTTACATAAGAGACTGAAGTTTAAGCATTTCATCTTAGATAAGTTGAAAGACAGGGTAAGGGGGGTTGGGGTGAGTGAAGGTGAGGTAGGGAGGAACATTTCATGTAGTACCACAAAAGTAATCTTGACTGAGTTAAACAATTCTATGAGAAAATAATCAAAATACTATTTCCAGCTAATAAGATTCTTATAAAAATCTTAACTTTTAAATTTTATATAATGATCAATATGTTCCATATATTAGCATACCTCTTAGATTTCAAGAAAGTGTCTTCTCCTGTCCAGCCACTTCTAGCATGTATGTTCAGGACCAGGACTCCTTATCTACCTTTGAGTAAATTTAGTAAGCTTGACTGTCCCTGGGCTACAATAAGGAATGGGACCCCTGCCCTGATATGATCGACGGCTCTGGGTGAAGATGGGGCAATTCAAACCTCAGTTCCCTGAGGGGGCTTTCTGCAGGCTCTCCAGAGAACTGGTCATAAAATCCAGACCCAGAAAAGGAATGCTCTTCCATCACATAGGCTGCAGTCAGTTTGAATTACAGAGGTGCTCAGCACTCCTTCACTTACAAGATCCTTGATGCATCTAACTAGACACAGATTATGGGAGGAAGGGATTTATCTCAGGTTTACAAAGCCCAGAGGAACATCGTTAGTGATGGAAAAAGATGGCTCCCATTCATAGATCCAAGCAGAGAGACACCACCAACAGCCAGCTCCACAAAATACAAACAACCTGAGCTCAAACTGCTCTCCACACACCTTAGGACTAGAATGTAGATCTGCCACCAAACACACCTCAGGGCTGGACTCCAAGATCCACCTCCAGTGACTCTCTCCCTCCAGGAGGGATCTGAACTTGCTAGCTCAATTTTAATAAAACCCCTGAGTCTATGGGGCCACACATTTACATGATCACATTCAAACTACCACAACCCCCTCCTCACAGTCCCCCAAAAGTGTTATAATCAAGAACCTCTCTTCCTCTACTGGGTGATTCAGAATTCCTTCTCACTCTGAATCCTGCCACTCTCTTGCCTGGTGTCAAATAAAACTTTGGCCACAAAACTATTTGTTTCAGTCCTCTGTTTTGAACTGTGGACCTAACAATACCCATGTGGAATCATAACTGAATGATCAGAATGATGGAAGTGTTTGCAGAATGACAAAAAGTTATAAGTAGTCATGTTTATGTGTTCTTTCCAGGATGTCAAGACCAGAAGGGTTTTAGTTTTTTCTACTCTGCTCTAACTTTGAAATCATACACTTTAAAGGAAAACAGAAGAATAAAATGCATGCATTTTATTTAAAGATTAAAATGCATAAAATTTTGTGACAAGACTGTAGGAAGGAAAATTTTGGTGATTTGGGGTTTATTTAAATGTTCTAAGACCGATGCTACCTTTCTATGGTTGTATAACACTCAGCTTATTACATTTTTTTTGTTTATAACCACATAGAAATTTTGTGAGTTGAAGCTCTTGTGTAAATCATTGTCTACATAAAAGAATTTTTGAGGTCTCTCCTTTTTTTTTTGGATGGAATTAACTTTGCCCTTTGCAAACATATTAATAACTATATCTGTAAATCATATAAATCATATTTTACTTAAATGGTCTTGAAGGAGACTCAGGATTGAAAGCTAGCCTTTTTAGACAGTTTCACTTAGGGACAACAGCTCACAGAGAGAGCCAGAAGATGCCACTCCACCTTGACAGGAATGATCCAGATTCATCCACAACAACTGCAGCGCCCCCTGCTGACCACAGTCTAGCACATGACCTGGATAGGCTGGCCTTCACTCCCTAGTTGGGGGGCCATTGGAGTCTGCCCTTAGAATGGAATCTACAAGCCAATTGGGTCTTTCCCTTGCATACCTGAATCTGAAGAAAGAATACATTTTCAATGGACCATAAAGACTTTTCAATGCTACTTTTCCTCTCCTGGCTTTGCCCTTGGATCTCTGCCTGGATACATGTAAGTCTGGCTTGCCAGGGTGGATGTGGGGTATGGGGAGAGCTTGGGAAGTTTTTTTTTTTTCTGATTGCCTTTGTTTTATATTTGTGGTTACTTCTCACCTTAATTACATGTATGATTTTCCTCTGCTCTCTGAATCTGTCATGTGTGTATTTCCCTTATCCTCTAGTGTGATCACTTGGGTGTTTCCTCAGAACTCTGAGCCTACTTACTACCTGTGCACTTTCTCTAAACTCAGGGTAACCTTGGGTGTAAGTATCTTTGCTGCCAATTTCTCATCTGAACTTCTTGGTCTCTGCTTTGATACTTCCCTCTGCTGGTCTTCCTTAAGCCACGGTCATTTGCTTGCTTAACTTTCTTCCCTGGGGAGGCTCAGGGCTGAGGCTGTGTGCATTTCTTCTAAATCTCCCTGCAGAAGCTCCTAGGTAGCCTCTTCCAAGACCTCAATTTCTCTTAAATGAATCTCTTGAACTATGCTGTCCTTCCTCACAAGCACACATTTCCTCTCTTCCACGTGCTGTGACTCCACGCTTGCCTCTTCCTAGGCCCCAAGTTCACCTAAATAAACCCCATAATTTGTGATTTCTCCCTAAATAAATTTCATAGTTCATAATTTATCCTTTTTATGTCCATTTTTATCAATTCCTTATTAAAAATACACCCAAAATTAAGGCTCATAAATTTGCAGGACCATGCCTGGACCCCCAAATCCTTCATCAATATCTTTTCTTATGACATGTTGGAAATCTTATGTAACCATTGACTATTGATTCTTTCCAAACATTTCTTCTTCTTCTTCTTCTTCTTCTTCTTCTTCTTCTTCTTCTTCTTCTTCTTCTTCTTCTTCTTCTTCTTCTTCTTCTTCTCCTTCTTCTTCTCCTCCTCCTCCTCCTCCTCCTCCTCTTCCTCCTCCTCTTCCTCCTCCTCCTCCTCCTCCTTCTTCTTCTTTGTGAGGTAGAGAAAACAGTGTGTTTCCATGTTAGCCGAGCTAACTCAGAGTTACAGAGAGAGTTTTGCTTACGCAAGTGGAAGTGCTGAAGGGTGGCTTCCTGTTTGCTGGCCATTAGTCATGTCATTAATGAAGCTGAAGAAATAAGCCTGGAAAGGCTATTTTTCCTCAGATTCGCTTTTCATGCTCCTCAATGACAGACTTGCTCAAGCATCTTCTGCAGATGTCACTGATATAGGAGAATGACTTCAGCTTTATAGGGAGACTCATCTGGACCCCAGCCTCCTGACCTTCCTTTTCTTAGAGCACCATGTTAGAAAACCTGCTATGCAAAAGCTTTTTCTGAACTCTTTGAGATGCAAATCTGCTATACCCAAGAAAGTCTTTCTTAAAGACCTGGGAAATTACACTTTAAACTACGATTTTTCAAGAAACATATGCCAATGCCCTTTCTAGCAAACTCTGTGTTTGGAGTTGGGGGTATAAGAACCCTAACCACAGGGACCTAAGCACTAATTAGCAAAGATAAATGACCTATTTTAGTTAAGTGGTCTCTCCGGCCTCCTCAGAACCTAACGTTTGCACAGGAAGTACTCTTAATCATTGAGCCATTTCTCCAGCCCAAATTCTTATTTTGATACAAATTTTTACTGTTTTTTTTATAGAATCAAAACTTGCTATTTCTTATTATATGATGTATATATTATGAATTCCTTCAACAAATTCAATATGCCTTATTAAACATGAAAGAGACTGTGCATTTGTGAAAATAAATTTTAACTAACTTGATTTTGCCAAATATATTCTATAGTTGTCAGGTAATATATAGTATTAGTTAAATTTAGGGTTTGGATTAAGACAGCTGTTAATTTTGTGAATGTTCCTTAAATTCTGTCTCTAATTGCCTGAATATTTTAAAGTGATACTAATAATGATATTTCAAAGAAGTTTTTTTGTAAATGTCATAATGTAGAAATCATTTGTCATAGTGCCTGACACTAAGTCAAATTAGAAAAAGGGTGTACCATAAATGGTACCTAATGTTGCTATTTCTACTACTAAATTATAATGATAAAATGTTACTGTGCTAAATATATTACTTATGCGTACTTTTAAGTATATACATCTATAATATCTACTTAAGTTAAAATATATACAATGTTAGAATTTGGCATTATGTGATGGTTCTTTCATGCTACAGATATTTGTAAATATTGGTTAAGAGCTTTGTTTCATAGATCTTTACACATTTTAGTTTCCTAAAAACACAGTGATCTTCTTTCAAGTTACAGCATGTGAATTGTTCAAAAGCCTTTCTAAGAGAAACAAAAGGAAGTTTGGGAGGCTTGTTTTCTCAAACACATTGTCTAGTGTTGTTCAGTAACTTCCCATCTCGTGATGGACTTTTTTGTTTCCTGACAGATTGCTCCAATAAGTTCTCCTCCTTTGGTTCTTCTTATTTATCTCTTTCTTTCTTTACTAAGACACCCAGATTCTCTTTGATTTCTTCTAGGAATCCAGTGCTCACAATGATCTGTAACTCTTTTTTCTTCTACTACAAATTTCCCCTGGCCAGGCTGTATATACTGCCTTCTGAGGAAATGACAGAATCCAGCTGGTATTGTAGAACAGCATGGTGTTTAGTCCAGCTTCATTTTACCATAAATTATCTTCTCCTGCTGTCCAGAGTCCTTGCAGTGCTTCAGCCCAATTGAAACAAGCTTTCTGAACCTATCCTGAGCTGCTTGTTCTTAACAGCTTTGTCTTCACTTTGAACAGTGTTAGTACAACTTAGAACAAAGTCAGCTTTTAGGCCATGGTTTTCTTAATGACTCCTCTTTTCGAAGACTTCACTATGACATTAAGATTTGAGTAGTAGTATTTATGCAAGTCTTTTCTAATTTAAGCTGCTTGCTCAGAATAGGAAACAGCTAAGATACATCCTTTTTATCTCTCTCTCCTGTGAGGTATTTGTGAATATCATCAAACCTTAAGACAATGGTGCCATGGAAAATGAGTACTGGATGATCTGTCTATAAATCAAGAAATACTGACAAGTATAAAGATCAAGGTCCTGAGAAAAGGTGTCATGTAATTTACCTCATTTTTCTTTTCTCTGTGTTTTCTCTGGGGGAAACCATGATTCTGCTGTGGATAGAAGGACATTCATTAGCAAGCTTGGAGGTCATCAAAGCAGGGACCCCACCTTCCCATCTCCTGTCTTTTGCAAATGAAAGGGAAGAGGGTAGAGGTACCAGGACTATGGTCCTCCCTTAAAAGTTAATTCAGAGGAGCCTATCAATAACTCACTTTGCCTAGAGAGCACCCCTCTTCTAAAGACATGCTAACGAGATGGAGATGGGAGGAAGAAGCTATCCCCTTAACCAGATAATATGCCCCTAGAGCCCCAGCTTTGTTACAGCTGCTGACAGACCTGCACTTCTGGCTTGCCCACTTTCCTGAGTCCTAACTCAGAAAGTGTGACTGTTCCTTTGGTTCCTTGATGTCTCTTCTTTGGATGCCAGCCCCAATCCTAAGCCTGTTTTCCTGACACTTTGGGGCTTTTTCAATTTTTTCTCAATAAATATCCTTTGTGTTAGTCACACCTCATTGTCCATTTCTTTGTGATCACGAGATGAAGGACGTGGCAGTATGAAAATCAGCAATAATCCTATATCCATAATGTAGAAAATCAGTAAGAAAAACATTTTGGAAAGGAAGTGTGGTGCACATGTATGCACACATCAGAATGATAATTTCAAAACATCTCTCTACTCCAAGAAATTTTCTATTCAGCACTTTGCTTTCTAAGATTTATATATAGTCTTAGTTTCTTTTCTCTTTGTTATCTTTCTTATGGTCATCTGCATATATATATATATACACATACTTATATATCTATATATATGTATATATGAGCTAAATTTTATAAATTGCAGGAATTATATAATCAAGTACACATCTTTTAAAATTCATATTTGTTGACAGTAAGTTGACAGGCCCAACTTAGCTCCACGTTATGCCTGCTCTCTGCTCTGGAGACTTAAGACGAGGTTACCTGGGAATGAATAGGTGTGAATTTTACAGGGGAAGGGCTTTAATATACTGTATTGTTTTTAATGTAGGGAAATAGAGTCTATTAGAAGAAGCAATATGATTTGTGTGTGTGAACACTTAGGAACTTGAAATCATCTTCTCCATAAGTTGTGCTTAAGGTGTTCAGGTTTATTTTTCAGTTCTGGAGTTGATTTTTTTAAAATCTGCCAAATGGCTTTCCATTTATTTCTGACAGAGTTCTATCTAGCTATGTATAGGCTGCAATTTTATTTCAGGTGTTCATGTTGTGAATGGTTCCAGGAGAACAGAAACCTGAGACCAGGCATCAGGCACCTTCTGTGCAGGAAGCAGGTAGCAGGCTCCTGGTCAGAAGGGACCAGGCATCTTGATTAGGCTTTTTAACTCCCTTAATTCTGGCCCTAGGACAAGAAAGAGGACTGAATTTAAAGTGAGAGGTACTTATGGTGAGCTTGGGCCCAGTAAGAGGCTGGGTAGTATCCCGTGGGCAGTACCTTAGCTGTAATGTTCATACCTGCCTGCATACACTTGACCCCAAAGCAGCTGCTTTGGTTTGCCTAGTATTTGATGGAAGTCTAACACATTGCTCATTCTCTCACTCTATTTAGTCTCTGTGATTTAGCTACTTGATTTTGATAGGAATTTGGAGTTTGGTATCCCCAATTTTGTAGGCAGCTAGTCAAGGTTATAGGCTTCAAAGATATATACAGATATGTGTATCCTGATAAAGCTGCTGAACAAGGAGATTTTATAATAAATTGTATATTATAAAAGATAAGTCCAGAGAGAAGAGCTTACTTATTGAAATTCAAATGGTCCCTGGCACAAGTCTGTTATTATTATTATAATTATTACTATTAACATTTTGTTTCTCCCTCTTTCTTGGAAATGTTTGTTATAACTCTACTCTTCTGCCTAATTCATCAGCCTATTAGGAACTCCCATGGACATTTAAAGTGGCCAACCCAATCTACCCTGACTTGATGCCTTCTTTACATCCCTGAGGGTGTTAGGATCCCTCATCTGAGTCATCAACCAGTTACTCACTTGGGACTGCTCCTACTTTGGGAGCTTTCTGCGTTCCTGACTAAAATTAAAAATCCTGCTTAACTTGCAAATGTTCACTCGTCCTTCTTTGAGGGTCCCAAGGCAATGAATCAGAGAGCCACTGGATTTGAGAGTTTCAGTGACTGTGGCATATCCAGCGCAATCACCCCTAGGCTGAGCCTGTCCAGAGACTGTCCTTGTCACCCTCAATGCCCACTAAGATTTGCTCACTGTTTTTTACCACCTGGATTGGGGGCCCCTTTCCTTCTTCCTTCCCATCATGCTTTCTTTGTCTCGGTGATTTCCAGATTTCCCTCTCTAGCTCTTAGTTCTGTGGATCCTGGCCCCCGTCCACTTGAGCCATAGCAATGTTGGTACAAAAATCCATCCACTCAAGTGTTTTTCTGCTTATTTGCAATGAAATGGGCATTGTTTTCATTTCCTTTGCCAGTTCTGAGAGACAGATGCTGAAGGCAGAGGGGTGGGGAGGAGGTGGAGGGAGAAAGTGAAGAAATCGTACGAGAGTGACTTCTCATGCTGAAGTATATTGCAGTTTAAATATATTTGGAAACTTCTGTTGTAAGGGATTTGTTGTTTACCTCAATGGTATTTTAATGTGTTTCCTGTATTTTCTCAGAGCACAGAAATAAAAATTCACAGCTTTGGTAGACCCTGAAAGGAAACTAGTTTTTCATGTACTGCCTCAAGATACATCAGGATTCAGCTGCAAGAAAATGATCAGAGTTAATGAGGAGTTCACAGTGCAAGCCAATCTGTGTGAAAGCCAAACAGCAACAGAAACCTAACCCAAGTTATCTGTAAAGCCCAAGCTCAAAACTTCCTGACAATGGAAAATGTTTGTTAAAGTTTGTAGCAAATTCTTTTGCAACAAATCCTGACCTGAATTTACAAGAGGCTATTTCAAGTCTTCACTTAACCAAACATTCATGTTTCCCTGTTGACATGTTAATGTTTTAGCCAATAGGACAAAGTTGTATTTAAAAAAAAAATCTATGGTGCCTAGGCACAAAGCTTCATATCTCTGGGATGTTTTGAGGGGCTTTAAAAGTGATGATTTTCTGAATATTTAAAGAACTTCAAAAATTAAACACTGAAGAAAAATGAAAACTGCCAATCAATAAATGGACTAATGAAATGAACAGGCAGTCCTCAAAAGAAACACAAATGGCTATTAAATATTTGGCGAAGTATTTTTTATCCTTAGCCATTAGGGAAATGAAAATTAAGACTACTCTGAGATGCCATCTCATCAGTCAGAATGGCTGTCATGAGGAAAACAGACAACACAGACAAGGAACCCTTATTCACTGCTGGTGGAAGTATAAACTGTGGGACCCTGTTAAGAGGCAAGGAGGATATAGGGTTTTGCTGAGATTGGCAGGAGTCCAGGACTGTCTCCTTCTGTTAAAGGAAGTTAAGATGAATCTGAGGCCCCCATAATCTCAAGCAAATCCTGGACCCTCCAGCCCTCCAGGCAGGCCACAGTGAGCCCTGAGGCAATTCAAGGCTTAAACTCACTCCAGCTGTAATAACAAACCTGGATAATAAGTTTACAGTTCCTCTGCAGCCATCTCCATTCTATACATGTCTAGAGTCATGTAGAAAGACCCCCCAAACTTTTCTATGCAAACTAAGCATCCGCAGGCTACTGGCCCCTGTCAATCCACTCATGAGATGTCCACAGACTACCCTGCCCCTAACAATCCCCTTGCTGCCTATGCCCCTACCTCTGCCTTTTCCTCTCTATAAACAACCTTTATCTATACAATAAACGATTTGTCCTCTGTGACTGTATCCCGAAAGTCATTTCTCTCATCAGCTCACAGCTATTTCAAGGCTTTGTTCACTCAGCTCCATGGACGAACAGGGAGTTGACGCGCACTGCAACTCCCCAACTAATCCACGGACCTACAATAAACTAGTACAGCAAATATGGAAATCAGTATGGAGGTTTCTTAAAACTACTCTGGGCATATAGTAGCCCAAAGGAATACATATCTTATCTCAGAGATGCTTAACCCATGTCCATTATTGCTCTTTTAACAATATCAAGGAAATAGAACCAGTCTTGATGCCTATTAACAGGTGAGTAACAGGTGAGTGAAAATGTGGTAGTATGTACAAAAGAATTTTACTCGATTGTGAAGAAAAATGAAATTATGAAATTTTGCAGGAAAAAAGGTGTATATGAAATATATGTTAAGTGGGGTGACTCAGACTCAGCAAGATTAACACTGCATGTTTTCTGTCATCATGTCATCTATCTATCTATCATCTATCTATCTATCTCTATCTATCTATCTATCTATCTATCTATCTATCTATAGGAAATATTTAAGCTAGAAAGGAGACTACAAGAGGGGAAGAAGAGGGGCCACAGAAGAAGAGGGAGTGCACTAGAACACAATGTGATATGAAAATCGCAAGGAAGCTACTGAAGATGGGAAGGTAAGACGAAAAAGGGGAGGAAGGAAGATCAACTAAAAACAAATGTTTTGAAAATGCCACGCTGAAACCCAATATTGTATATACTAATTAAAATGCATTCTGGTTGTAACTTTAACATCTGTTGAGGTGAGAGAAAAATGTTTATGTCCAGCAAGTTAAAATATATAAGCTTCTGACTGTCTTCTATTTATAGCAGGGAAGTTTCTTTGTAGTTATATGTGATGCTGAGAAGGCAATGGTTAGAGGGAGGTGTTAGCATGGGAATGAGTAAATACAGGCAGTAATAAAGGTGCTCTCTGGTTTTAACGGTGTTTAAAGTGAATGACAAGTGGTGACAAGGTTTGTAGGATGATCCAGGTTGAACTGGCTGTCACTAATTACCAGGTATTTTTGTTTGTGCCTGGCTTTTATACAGATTGGCTTGCTTTGTGTCCATTCAGTCAACTACACACTCAGATTTGGCCTTTTCAGGTACTGTCAACTGCTCATTGCTTTGACCATCGTTTCTCGCTGCACCTGAATCCTCATGGATGTGTAGGGCATACATGAGGAATTAACCTTGTTTCCTGTTCTCCTGAGGGATATTTATGTGTGGCATGCTGCCACTGCAGTTAGTGAATCCCACTTGGCATGTTTCTTATGACTGTGAGTTCAGGATTGAGGCTTTGATGGCTGGTAGATTGTCATATGGCTCTAGTAAAAGCAGTCAGTTTCAAGCCAATGGAATCATATGCCGTGAGTGCTTTTTCTTTTCTTTTTTTTTCTTATATTGGTGCTTTATATTTTTTTGCTTCTTCAATGTCTCTCTAATGGACCCTGTTGAACTTAGAAAGTACAAGTTAAAAATAGAAACTCTCAAGGACAAAGAAGGTAAAAGACTGGGTTGGTAAATATTATCTCCCCTAAAGAAGCCAGAATAAAGAGCTTGATACTTCACTCATAAAGAGTATCTATCTGCTCTTAGTTATTCAGGAGGATCATCTCCTAGGTGGAAAAAAATTCTTTGTCTATTTCCCTTTCTTTATGATTGTATATTTTTCTAAAAATAAAAAATTTCCACCATTCATTTTTAGCAGTATTTTTGAGGTAAAATCCACAGTGAGATTTATATGTCTGAACCTATGTCTTCTTTGAGTTTTTTAAAAAAATATTTATTTATTTGTAAGCAGAGAGAGACAATCAGAAAGAGAGAGAGACAGAGAGAGAGAGTGGGCAGGCAAGGGCCTCTAGCCACTATAAACAGTATCCAGACCCATGTGCCACTTTGTGTATCTGGCTTTATTTGGGCATTGGGAAATCGACCTTGGGTCATTAGGTTTTACAGGTAAGTGCCTTAACTGCTGAGCCATCTCTCCAGCCTTCTTTTTTTGAATTTCATTGGGCATTTATACCATCAAACCCACATCTTTAATAAGGTGCAGAATATATTTATCAACACAGATAGATTCCCTTTCTAATATCTCTCACTTTTAAACACATTTCAGATTTCTGATATTGAATATAATGTTTTCCTAGTCTTTATCTTTATGTCAATAGAGTCACTGTTTTGTATTTCTTTGCACAATGGTTTTTGAGATTCATTTGCATCATTTTGTTATTTGTGTTTTATTTATTTTTAGTGCTGAATAGTATCTTGTTGGAATACAACACAGATTTTCATTTTCAAATCTATTTTTCTGTTGATGACCATGTGGGCTTTTCCTAAGTTTGGCTACTATGAATAAAGTTCCTTGGTCATTCTGATACACATCTTTTTGTATATTTAAGTTTTTACTTCATGTGGATAAATTAAATAAAATTGTGATGTCCTCGAGTAAGTGTATGTTTACCCTCACATGAGAAATGACAGAATTGTCCCTTAATTCTTTACGGTGGGATAGTTAGGTGTTCTAGATAGTGCTTCCACCCTGATCATACTGCTTGCAGGCATCTGAAGATGTGTGCTACTAAAATATCACTAAAAATTGGTCATTCTTTGTCCTGTTAATGCCTTCATTCATAAGGGTATTAACCATTGACCTAATGTGTTATGAAACAGGCTCTACATTTTGGCTTTTATATGATCTGTGAGTTGTAAAAAATGTGCATCATTCAAAATCTTTTTCTGTCATTCTGTAAATTACCACAGAGTGCTTTTAGATTCTCTTCCCTTGGAATAAGGAATCCTATGGTTATAGAAAAAACTTTTGCTATTTTGACGAAGTGAGTCTTCACCCTCACTTCAAAAATAAAGTTCAGTGTTATTGATGCTCCTTAAGGAAATTGATGTTTCCCAAAACCTTTTAAAATTAAATTATAAGTATTCATCATTGTTCCTCCTACACCCCCTAATTCCCCAATGAAGTTGACCAGACAACTGTATATGATTTTCTCTAGTTTAAATTCTTTGAAAATCCTAGTCCTGGTCCCGTCATCATTCTGAAAATTTACCTGTTACTCACAAAGAAGTCCCTCATTTCACTTTGTAGGTAAGAGGTTCTCAAATTCGTGTGTCTTGACCAATCTCATAGAGAATATGGGACTCCAAAAGAAACGGTGATGAGCCCTTGGATTTCCTCTTCACTGGTTATGGGATCACAGCTGAGCATCTAGGCTTTATATCAAAACTCTCAGACAATTATTAAGCTGATAACTTAATATTGAAGGCTTCTAGCTGTAGTTTTCTCTTACTCATTGTTTTGATAATCACAGTGAGAAAGTGAGTTTTACAGGACCTCATACCCTGATTTCCGTTCATATGCAATTCCTCCCTCCTATCACAATGCTGTTTGAGCCTGAGGAGCTGTTTCTGCTCCTCTAGTGCCTGGAGAAAGGCCCAGTCTTTTCAGAGCTGTCACAGGATGCTCTGGAATTGCATCTTCAAATACCACCTTTGTCATATAACCCAGTAACAGGAATGGATGTCATCACAGTCACCATGTTCCAGAAGAGGGGAGGTCACTCAGTGTGTTATAACACAAGGCTGTCATCCCAGGAGTGACCCTACAGTTCTCCCTAAAACACTTTGTCCTGATTGCTGGCTGACTGCCTGTTTTTTGTTTTGTGAGTATAACTTTATGATTGTTGCTAGGTGACAAATACTCAACAGATAGCTGTTAGCATGTATTTCATAGTGTAGGGACCCAGTATTTCTTAACAAATAAAAACATGACTTGAATGAGCTTTTCATTTTAAAGAAAAACTGATTGCTTTTATGTTTTTACATACAAACCAAACAGCCTACAAATGATTTACTTAAAAGAAATGGGAACTTAATGCTAGAGAAATGAAGAGATATTTGATGTTTCTTATATTATTGTTTGTAGGAAATCATTTTTATCAACCTATTTCTTCTATAATTCTTAGTTGACATCAATTAGACAAATTCTACAAGTTGTTCTCAATGAAAATATAATCTTATTTTAAAAAATCACATGTGTGTGTATGTGTGTGCGGACACACACGTATGTGTACATGTCTATGAGAATTTCTGTCTCTTGTTGATACAAATAAACAACTATGCAACTTCACGGATGTGGCCATGAAATTGAACCCAAGTGGACAGGATTTTCAAGCAAAAGCCTTTAGCCACTAAGTTACCTCTCCAGCCCCTGAACGGTCTTCTTTAGAAATCAAGAAATAGGGTTTTGGGGAGATGGCTCAGGAGTTTAAGATGCTTGTTTGCAAAGCCTGCCAGCTGGGTTTATTTCTCAAGCCACACACATAAACTGAACACAAAAAGTAGCTCAAGTTCATTTGCAGTGCCAAGAGGTCCTGGAGTTCCTCATTCCCCTCTTCATGTGTAAATAAAATTTAATTTAAAAAGAAACCAGGAACAATCCCTAATTATGGATGCCCATTGAAATTGTTCAAGAAGACTATACGCTTACATTGTTTACCTGGGAGAAAATATTTTTTAGCACTGTTTAAAAGGAACTATTTGATAGACCCTTGATATACACTCTTAGCATGCTTAGCATTTTACTAATACCTATCATGTAAGTAATTGCACAGAATTGAACATATCTTAAACTCGAGGAAAAGCAAATTGAGAAAGGCCAATACTAAAAGAGATCTTTACATTTCATACTTAAATATTTTAAATAAATATCTTATGTAGATTATCTCTCAAGTGTGATATAAAGATTGATATTTTGAAGAACTTTGGTAACAGTAATTTTGGGTAGTTGACATGTTTTATGTATAGAATCAGCTCTTAAAACTTGTTGAGATTCACCTTGCAAGGCACAGATTCAAGTCAGAAGAAGGCAACAGGATCATCAATACACAGGGAAAAGAAGTAGCTCATAAAACATAACACTTGAGTCGGCTTAGGGAAGGAGCTAGAGGTACCTGAACCAGCATGGACTTTCTTAACCTTTGCCCAGCCTGCTCAGAGAAAGGAGCCCTAGTGATCCATTGGCCTATTGTGAGTGATTTGGGGCTGGGGAAGGATAATTCAAACACTTAATTGAGAAACATCATCAGGAAATGTGCCATAGTGACCATTAGTGGTTTCCACCAACAATGAAAGTCATTTCATTTGTCATCTCTTTTTTCTGGAAGGAAAAAAATAATAGAAGAATTAAAAGGTGGAAAATGTAAAGAAAACGTGATGTGTCATTCTTTTCCTACATTAAGTTACAGGAATGCCATGACATTCAGAATACATAGAGAATTGAAAGCCTGTCATCAACCCTAAGTGAGTGTGGGTCTTGGGACTACAAGGTAGACATGCAAGCAAAGGCCAAGGGGTACTTGGATAGACAAGGCCTGGGTTGGATTGGGGGGTCCAAGAACCACAAAAGGCCTATGCAGAACAATTCCTGTGCCTGATCTGAATGCAGGTGGTCAAGCAGGGTTAGCTGCTTCCAGCTGCTACTTGTAAAAATTGTACTTGATATAATTGTATCAGCTAGTCTCTTAGATATAATCCATAATTTTATTAAAGTTTGAAAGGAGGAAAGATGATAGTAGAAAAAAATTGAATTACTTAACTGGATGAATAAGCTGTCTGTCTGTCTTCCCTCCTGACTGGTAGAAACATGATGGATGCCCCAAAGTGCTTTTTAACTCTTTGTGACAAATTATTGTCATTATTATTATTAAAATGTTTAATTTATTCATTTGAGGGAGAGAGGAAGTGGCAAATATATATATTTGAGAGAGAGAGAGAGAGAGAGAGAGAGAGAGAGAGAGAGAGAGAGAGAGAGAGAGAGAGAGAATGGGCATGCCAGGACCTCTGCAAGTGAACTCCAGACACATGTTTCGCCTTGTGCATCTGCTTTATGTGGATAACGGGGAATCAGAACCAGGTCATTAGGGTTAGCAGTCAAGTGCCTTAACTGCTAAGCCATCTCTCTAGCCCATGAATTATTTTAATAACAAAGTAATTTCTTCTTTTAGCATATATATGTGTGGTATGTGTAATTTGTGTGTGTGTGGAATATGTACATGTGTGTGCAGATGCATGAGCCCTGAGCACATGTACAAGGTGACCAGAAAATGTCAGGTATTCTCCATATTTTTCATCTGTGGGGTTTCCTTGAGATGGAGTCTCTCACTGAACCACAAGCTACCATTTTCAGTCAGACTATAATTCTGTCTCATTATCCATAAGCATATAATTTAGAATTTTTGTAGTTGCAGAAAAGGTCTAATGATTTAAATGTTTGCACTCAGTTTACATTAAGGGTTTTGTGTTTGAGGAGAAATTGATCTTGTGAAAAAATTATGAAGTAATTATTTAATCAGAAATATTATTGATAAAGCACAATCTTACAGGTAAAACTTGAAGTAGACAGAAGGAACATGGGTGAACGAGACATTATTCTTGTCTTCAACAAGTCTACAGACCTATGGGGAAATTTTTAAGAAAATGACTATAGTCCAATGTAATAGTATCCAATACTTATCTATAGGAAGGTGGGATATTTTGCTTAAGTAAGTGAGAGAGAAGGAACTAGGAAAATAGGGTAAACCCATTGAATATGCAGAGGGGAAACGCCAGGCAGGCAGAGATTGGTGTACAAATTTCAGGGCTGTGGTAACAAGCACTATGGACTAGATTAAGAAGTGACTTACAGAAGTCGAGTCACATGATATAACTGGCAAAATTGGAGTGGGTCAAATTTAAGGGTTTTGGATGCCCCTTGAAGGATTCTGGACTTGGAAGCATTGAGAAGTCATTGAAGATTTTGCATGAGCTCATGATCCTTCTGATAGCTGCTGGCAGATGGGTTGGCAGAGAGAGGACAGGATGAGGGCAAGGCTGGCCGGTCCTGCTTCCAAATGAAAATCAGCAGGGCCAGACTTCAAGTACAGACAGGAAGAATGGGGAAAAGAGGCATATTTCAGACATTTTAAATACTTAAGTAATGCCACACAAATTCATCTAGAACTATGTGTAAGATACTTCCCGCTAGAGCTGATTTTCACAGGACGGAAATAAGGCTTTGCATTTCCCTATCTTCTAACCTGGTGCCATGATTTAACAGTCATATTTATCAGATTTCAGTTGCACACACCTCCAGTTGTTTTCCAGAGCTCCATGGGGAACATTGAAGCATTTCATAAGTGTGTGCTACTATAAACTAACGGTGGATACAAAGAACGCCTGAAATGATGAAATGAAGAGCCAATCAAACCACAACAGGCCCAAGGTCAAGTGTTTTCAGTTCAAGTGTAGTTCACTGGAATACTAGAATTTTAGAGTTCATGTGAACGATGTTGTCAGTGAGAAGAGGTATTAACATCTAGATAGTCAAGCTTAGTTTGTAATACTTTCTACCACGCTGCTACTATTATTAGATTTTATTTGAAAATCATCCTTTCTTGGATTAAATTGTTTTCCCTGCAGTCCTTGAATGGGTGTTTAATGAACTGTTTTTGTTTAGTCCCAACATTTTACCTTCAGTCTTTTTTTCCGTCACTGTGTTTTTAGTTCCACTTGATGATTTTCCTTTAAAGGAATCAAATTTTAGTTTTGCATTGTTCTGCCAAAGAAATGCATGGAAGTAAAACTTCTTAAAAGAGTAATTTAAGCTTCCAATGCATCCCACAGTCATTTGATATTAGAGTGCTTTTAAATAAATTACAGTTAATTAAGCATGCAAATACACTAACTACTTTAAGTACCCAATTAGCTACCTTAACTGAAATAATTGTCCTGAATAGCACATTTCTAAAGGTATTTTTTCAAGGTGCCACATAAATCTTTGTCTCTGGTGTGAAAAATGTAATTACTCTTAGGAGAAAGAATATGGCAGCCATTGATTGTTGAGGAATACAAATGTTGTAGCCTGAATTACTACTCTCTCTAGACCCCGCTATATTCATCTGTTAAATAAAGAGCCTGACCTAGAAATGCACAAAGGTGCTCCGCCTCTCGAAAGACCTGCAATCATTCATCTCTGAACTGCAGTTCACAGCTCGCTGTGTCTATAGGCACCTCTGTGTTCTGATTCCAACTTCTTCAACACCAGCTTTTGCACCCATGACCTGATGCCAGCCCTGTTTCTTACTGTTGTGTATATTCCATACAAGGGGGAAATCAGGTGGAGATTCTACCTCTTTATCTTAAAAGGAAAATCTCTCGTATGCTGTAAACAGAGCCTATTTTCCAATAAAGTCACATTCTCTGATGGTAGAGTCAAGATTTCGTATGTGAACACTGTCTATGAAAATCTCTCCTAAAACATTTTTAAATTAAAGATCCTGATACTAGTTGTGTATTTTCCATGACTTCTGAACTCAGTTGCAGATGACTTCCTATTGACTTTGGTGTTTTGAGACATGAATTAAACTTCTCAAGCGGTGAAGACTGAGTGTTCTAGGTGAGGATGCAGCAGGGCCTGGAAGATGGTGCTCCTTCCTCAGCATTTCTGCATGGTATCTGCTGCAGGCAGGCTTCGGGCTCCACCATTTCAGGCCCATTTATGCTGTTATTGTTCATTTCTGGCCTGGGCATTTCCTATGCCAGATGTCTAATGGAGATTTGTACCCCAACACAAAGCTAGACTTTAAAAATCTCTCTAAAGGCTTATTTTTTTTCTTTGTAGGTTCAAAATAGAGATTGGCCTTTTCTTAGGCTGTGGCCTTAAGAATGTTTCAGTCTCCCCTCAACTAGCAAGGAAGCTCTCAGAGGGACCAGAATGAAATAAGGTTTAGGGCACCACTTACCCTTCTTACGTGTCCTAGGTCTCACAATGCGAGCACCTTTGAGCCATTCCCCACATCCGGGGCTCCCAGCTTCTCTTTCTGCTCTCAGCTTTCATTTATTTCCTGCTGTCTAGGGATTTTCTTTTTTCTATTACTTAAAAAGTCTCAAACCTGATTTGTAAATTGTATTTTACCCCGAATCTTTACACATGACCACGGGGAAGGATTTCTTCCATGCTTTTCCTTATTTGCTAGAACTGCAAATCCGTTATCTTCTTTGGGAGAGTTGAAATTTAATGTCTCAAAAAAGTTACAATGCCTTGGCACCTTTCTCTATACTTTCTGACAAAACTTGCCTTCTCATTTTATTTTTGTTTGTTTTGAGACAGGATTTTGCTGTGCTGCCCTTGAACTTATGATCTTCCCACCTCTATGTCCCCACTGCAGTGGAGGCCTGCAGCATGCACAGCCTCCATCTGTGGCTTTGATGGCTTCTTTATTGTTCCATCAGGCTTTTGTTTAAGGTCATTTCCCCCAAAATCTAGGAGCTTTCCACATCTCCTGAATCCTTCCAGGAGCAAATGAGCTGAACATGCAACATTGAACAACTTCAATACCTTTACAGGTTACTTGGCTGGGGTGGGGGTGGAGAGGGGAATCTCCTCTTTTTTTCAAGGTTGACCAAATGCCAAGTGACACTGGGATTTGACAGGCTCTAATTTTTTATGAGGTCCTTTAAATTTTTAATAATAGATAATCTATGTTATTTTAATACATGATTTTGATGTTTTTTCAACTTCAAGTGAGTGTTATTTGGTCACAGAGCTGTTTCAGTGGATACCTTAAGTGTACACTCACTTTAGTGTCCTTGGGAAAATGCCCATAGGTTGCTTTAACCAGTGATGTCAAGAGTAGTAGGATTTTGTTGGAAAAATTTTTCTAAAGACAGGGATGATTAAGAGCTAAATTCACTAGGGATTGTGTTTTATTCCACATTCTCCATGTAAAATAATATATGGTAATTTAAATTTCATTTCCACTTGAGGCCAAAGTAACGCTCATTATGCTTTTAGTGATTTGTGTTTTCAATGAGCCTAAGCAATTTTGTTCTGTGGGCATAAAAATTGTTAAGGAGGGTGGTATAAAAGAGATAAGAAATGGGCCCACACTGGACTGTCCAGCAGTGTCTACAAAAACACGAACTTTCACCTGTCTTTACAATGAGTTAACTCTTTTTTTTAATTTATTTTTTTTATTATCCATAATTAGATACACTTAATAAGGGAATAATGTGTTGATGTCTCCAATTCCCCTATTTCCCTCTTCCCTGTCCCCGGTCAGTTGGATTTCTTCCTCTGTGGGCAGTCTGGATCAGTCCATGGGGTAGGGGGTTGTGAATAGCCTAGGAGTCAACCCGGTTCCACCCCCCTTTGCATGTTGTTACTGAGGTGGGCAATGTCTCTGGATATTTTCCCCCACCATGGCTCTTACAATCTTTCTGCCCCCTCTTCCGCTCAGTTCCCTGAGTCATGATGGGTGAGTATTAAGGCTGCTTTGTTGTTGAGGCCTTAGGAGCCTCTGTACTTGTTTGAGGATGTGCTTAGAATCGTTGGTGTCTGTGTCGCTGGTTCGTCCTGGGTTGACCGACAAGCTGTGGTTATAGGTCTCTTGTTTATCCCATCACTGACTGCGGGGTTCCATGTAGATCCTTCATGATAGGTCTGGGGTGGCACATCTCTTGCCAGGAAGACAGCTATTGGCCTGTGGCTCAATGGTAGGGTTGGAAGAGTCACAGCTCTCTCGGAGCCTTCTGAAAAATACAAACAGAATCTCCATTGGAGAGTTAGATCAAGTATAGGTTAATTGAGATACACTTTCCTAAATTGGCTAGATTCTATTGTTGGTAGCTTTTTGTAAATCACTTGTAAAGTGAATTTCTCTTTGGAGTCCCAAGATTTTGGTTCCTGATGTAATTTACCCTGAAATCCCAGTTCCAGTCAAGGACTCCCCTTCACTGAATGGATTTCTTGGCCGAATTAACAGCTGTTGATTGCCTCCCCCAGGCTTTGGCTCCTCCATACAATGAGTTAACTCTTGTACCCAGAAAGTTCCCTTGATCTGTTTCACTGTCAGGAGCTGTGTGTATACCCCCAACTTTCTATCTCTTACTGGCAAATGCTTTCATTTACATTCTGATTGGATATGAAAAGAATCTCACTGTGCTGTGACGTCTCCCCATATCAAGATAGCAGGTGTTAATCCAAATGATGTGCTTGGTAGACTGCGCTTTGAGATTTATTCTTGGTTGGATAGAAAAATTTTCCTTGAAAAAAAAAGCAAGAGTCTATTCTTTTTTAATTAGGTAGAAACTATATGAACAAATCATGTGTGGGCACCACATTTCCCTCCTCCCTTCCCCCATTCCACTGAGGGCCCTCCTCAATGGGATGGCTGGTAGTCACCATGGAGTTCAGAGGCAGGTTGGAGGGGCAATGCCACTGGATATTCCCATCCACCTTGGCTCTTACAATCTTTTTGCCCCCCTCTTCGGTCAAGTTCTCTGAGTCCTGATGGGTGTGTTTTAAAGTCTGCTTTGAGTTGAGTTCTCTGAAATTTCTGGATATTTTCTCTGGTACGTTCTGAGTAACCTCAGTGTCTGTCTCGGTCACCCTGGTGCAGGTTTTCAGGCTCGCCATGGAAGTGGCGCTCTGGCTCATTTCCACAATTCCTCTGTGTTTTCACTTGGGCCATAGTTGATGTGCAAGAGGTGGGTCATCTGCCAGGGAGTTTGCTATCATCTTTGGTCTTGTTGATAGAAATCAGTTGTCCGTGGTTCTCGAAAAATAAAGACAGACTGTCCAATGGAGAGTGAAATCAGCATAAGTTAAAGGGGATAAGCATTGTTAATTTAGTGTTTAGCCTCTCTGTAGGCCCAAGGTTAGTAGAAGCTTCCCCTTGGAGTACAGATTCTTGGTTTCCATAGGATTCTGACTTGAATCCCAGTTCCAACTATGAATCCTTCTCACTGAGGGAATCTTTTAGCCAATCAGAGAGCCCTTGGTTAGCCACCTAGGTTGGGTGCTACTATTGCACAGGTATGCACATTTGTCACACTGGTCACTTTCCTGTAGCAGTGTCCCTGCTTACTCCCAACATCATTGACCAATTTCCCCTGGCAGTTCATGTAGAACTTTCCAGCAATACACAGGCTAATGATTGGGGAACTGGCTTTCTTTCAGATTCCAGCCGGGTCTCGGGATGTTGTGTGTTGGCAGCCTGTGGTGTCCTCAACAATAGGGTCTTATCTTTTACCTTGGGCAGATAAAAAAGTATTTTGACAGAAGCCTGACTTGTTTTGGGGACCTCCTGGGTCTCTCTGATCAACAGCTTAATGTGGGTAGTAACCAATTTCTGGTATTGTGAGTTACAAGCCAGAGTCTAATGTTTTAGAGTTAGGCTTTGTCACACCCTTTTCAGGGCCCTTCTGACCAGACAGTACCCTCATATACCTGGCTATGAATACTGGATATGAAAAGTATCTCACTGTGCTATGACATCTACCCATATCAAAGAAAGCAGGTATTAATTCAAATGCTATGCTTGGTAGACTGTGCTCTGAGCTTTATTCTTGCTTGGAAAGGAAGATTTTCCTTGAAAAAAGAATCAACAATCTATTTTACTTCCTTGTAATTTTTGTTTTCCTTACAAACCTACCAGATAAACCAAAGTAACATTTAAGATATGCTACTTTTCATTATGCTTTGAAGTAATCAAAAACTTAGAGTAGAATTTGTTCTTATGTTGCAGTAACAGTATAAAACAACGTGCACCTAGTTAGCAATTACAAATCCATACTGTTCAGATTTCAGTTTATTTTCCTGGGGAAAATAAAGATCTCATGAATAATCTCACCTTGATTAATAGGAAACATAAGAGGACCTTAGACCCACTCAAGATCGTCTTCATATTCACGGCACCAAGAGCGTTCATGATTACAAACACCAACTCATTGAAATACATTGTGTCTATTCTTAAAGTTAGGGAATGGAGACCTCCTCTGTATTCATCCCATTTACAGTGATTTAAAATTTAGACCATCTGGAGTAATCCGAAAATCATTACACTTGCCACTAGGCTCTCTCTGCCTTACATTCAGAACTCATTGTTTTAATGAGTATCTTCCCATCACTAAGTTTACTACATCATTAGACTTTTGACATTTTGCAGTTGCTAAATACTGGAGTTTTAGCCCAATGCAAATGGAGGAGAAATACAAAGAAAAGAAAAAAGCAAAAGAGACATAATCTTGTTCATCTAAATAGTGAAAGAGATTCACTTCAAACTTATTTACATTATAGTTTCTAACTCTTTCTTATCAAGTTATATTCATTTTTTCTAACCAGAGTAGCTGAAGGATATTTTGTAAAGTATATATTTCTTTGTTCTGATTAACTAGTAATTTTTTGGTTGGAGCTCAATAATGGAAATACTTTATGAGATGTCAACAGTATTTTGGAATTTCTGTTGACATAATTTTTCTTCTTTGGATATTTTACTTTAAACATTTCTAAATTAATAACCTTAAAATTTTTTGAAATAGGCAATACTTTGATTTCACACAATTAACTTAGTAGAGGTTAGTGAAATTGCCCTGTACTAGGAACTTGAGAAGTCCTGACTCAGGATTCATTCTTACTGAAATGGATAAGGCATTTTTTTTCCAACTTTCCTCCTTTATCAATGAAATGTGTTTTTGGCATACTCTCGGCTAGTTGCAAAGCCAATACCAACCCTTGTACCTGCCTCTAAAGGGTGTATAATGTAGTAAGAGTCCCAATGCAGCAAATATTTTATAGTATTTCATAGCATATATGGTGTTTAAGGGGTCCTTGGTGCCTAACTGGAAGTTCCATAAATCAGGGGAGATCAGCAAAGTCATCATGAAAGAGAAAGCCTTGAAGTTGACTTTTGAATGACAGATTTCATGAGAAGTGACAAATGAGTATTGTGGTTTGAGTAAAAGGTAGGTATGAACTCACAAAGGCAGGAGATAGAATGATATATTTGGAATAATCCAAGCAACTCCACAGGGCTTGAACACAGCATGTGGGTGGAGAAAGAGAGTGAAAGGAGAGTAAATGTTGGTGAGGTTAACAAGATGCCAATCACGTGTCAATTTGGAAAGATTGCTCTCTAAGCCGCGTGGAGGGGAGTGGAGTGGTCAAGAGTCAGAAGGAGCAGCTGGAAGCTGAAGCCAGAAGGAGCAGTGAAGCCATGAACTAATGTATAGCAGCAAGATGAAGAGGGGGGAGAATTTTTAAGGGATGTTAAAGAGGAGGATTATTGGTTGGATTAGTGTTGGGGTGAGTGAAGTGATGGGGTCCAGGCTAATTGCCTAAGTTAGCTTGGCTGGAGAGAACATGGGAGCCAGTCACAAAGACAGTAGAGGTATAAGTGCAGGCTTTGTGAAAGTGATATAATGAACTGGTTTTTTACTTGTAGAGTTTGCTATAACTGCAGCATATCTAAGTCGATAAGCTCTGTAACTGTGGGGATCAAAGCCCTGGAGTTCACCAGGGTTCTGGGCTGCAAAAATCTATCTGAGGGAGTCCTTACCATATTTTCCCTGGCCCATGTGTTCTGTGGAGTTGTTTGAGAAATATCTTGGTGCTGACAACAAAATAATGATTTTCAAAACAGTAGCTACAATCTACTGAGTGTACTGCTCTACGTGTGGTACAGAGATTCTCCCTACAGCCCAATGGGATTTACTAAGACTTAAAGCCATTAAGTAATTTGGCTGATGTCATATGGCTTGTAAGTGCTGCAGAAAGAATATGGGGGAGGGGGGCATCGGGGAATTAGGGATAACAACTCACTATTTGCCCACTAAATAATGTAACTCATTATGGACAATAAAAAAAAATAAAAATAAACTTCTGTTGAAACACAGCAAAAAAAAAAAAGAAAGAATATGAACCTGCTTCTCTCTGACTCTCAAGTCTGTGCTGTAAAACACCAAATTGCCTGATTGTGAATTCTCTCCAGATGATATAAATAATGCAGTATAATATGAATTCTTTCCACTTAGCTTGAGATCTACATTTAATAGACTTGGTCCTTCAAATAATTAAATATTAAGATATCTTATCAAATAAATATCAGGCAAAGATCCATGAAAATTATTTATTTATTTTTCATTCTATTTAACCAAAAGACTAGATGAAGATCTCCTTGGAAGTAGTAATTATAAAAGAAAAATACTGATGCCTATTGATCTCTGTGTACTGAATATTCATTTTATAGCCTGGTTGATTAAGAGTGTGTCCTCCCTACTTTTATAGATCTCTATAGGTAAGAAGCATTCTAATATATCACTCAGGACTCATAATAACTCTGAGAAACAGGTCTTCTCATTTTATGGTTTAACAGACTGAGTCACTTAGGCACATCACATATTTTAATAATGGTTTCTTCCTCTTTTCATATATCAACATAACCATGGTGTTGAAAAACACAATGCTTTTATATTGATAAGGTGTAAGTTTTATCAAGGAAATAATTCCCACTCAAGTTGTGTAAGTTTTAATTTCCTAAAATCTCCCAGGTGATCAATTTTTCTTTTCCTTATAAGAATGATGATTTTTCCCTTCACAGAGACTGAAAACTTAATTAAACTTTAGTTGCTGTTTAGCCAAGCTATACCACAATTTCATTGATTAGAAATGATGAATCATTTTCATAAATCCAGAGGCATTAGGAAATGAAAATGTATGTTGTAATACTTGAGGATAAAGTCACTTTTATGGAAGAAAAGTCATCCTTTAAAGGTCACGTATATAAAAGAAACGTGTACACATAATATTTATTACTTTTATCATTTTGTTTATGTACCAAGTCAGTTTTACTAGCTCATTTACCAGAGGATATTAATATTAAGAGACTAACCAAATGGCCCATCCATCCATCCAAATCACTATATCCTGAGAGTTGGCTGACACTTTAAGCACTCAGACTGGATTCTTCAAATTAGGCATCCATAAAATTCCACCAAGGATGTTTGTGTTCTTGCTTAACACAAGAAATAAATCTAAAGATTTTCCTAATGCCATGTTTATATTTAGGCAAGGCACTGATCAAAGATGCACTATACTGTTTGGAAAAAAAGACTTTAATATTCAAGAGACAGATGAAAGTGATATTTTTAATATACTTTGCATATTTAATTCAGAAATATTTATAGAGATTAGCGATGATGTTAAGTGGCAAGCAGAGAAAACAACTATATTCAGTAGGATCCAGCGGGAGCTCTGGATGGCAGAGACTGTGACTAGCCAGAGAAAGATGCATGGGCTCTCACTGTCATCAAAGTGAGAGCAACCTCAACCTAAAAGACAGGAGCTTTAGAAATGGTTTCCCCTTTGATTCACTAATTGCATTGGAAAGGAGCATGGCATGAAATGGCAGTTTGAGAGTTCAAGGTTATTTGGGGCTTTATGTAGGGAGACAGTGCTTTGGGATGAAAGTGTCAGTCCTTTACTCTTTGACTAGAGTGACTTTATTCATTGTGGGAGAGTCTTCTTGGGATAAAAGAAGTGCCGAAAAATAGCAAAATGGGAATTGATGTTTTAAGGAGATCAGAGAATTGCTTTTTGAAAACTGTCTGACATAAAACCAGGAGCAATCCCATTGTCCATTGCTGAAACTTGGGGCCCCTTGGACTTAATTTGATTAAGCAGAACTTAGATTTATTGCATAATATTAATTTACATAACTTTGGTACCAGGGAGGTCAGATTTAGACTATGTCCTTAGGGGATTTTTGGTTGAAGGATAAGAGAATAGACATAAAGTAATATAAAGCTCAAAATGAAAAACAATAACCTTATGAATTATTTACATGACATACAGAAGTCCAAAGAGGGAGCTATTTCACTTACCCTCGAGAACCAGGGTTTTCAGAGGAGAAGCTCAGGGGCTGCACTTGAAGAGCCAATGAGTGAGCTTTGGCTAGGAGAATTGTACTGGGAAGAGGCTCAGCAGAGGTTACAGCTGTGATGAAGAGGAAGAACTGAAAGTTTTGAAGTTTAAATTGACTAAGTAGTGAAAGGCTACTGGAGGAATATCTTCTGGGGTTTACTGATATGGGCCATTGAGTGTCATGAATAAAGTAGGCAGGAGGTCATGAGGAACTGATGATTCAGTACCTGGGCAGGGTGCCTGATGGACCTTGATAGAAATCCGTAGCCTGTTCTTCCATGATCATTTCTGGAGTAAGATTAACTTTTTCTGTAGCATTTTCTTCCTTATCACAATAAAACGAAGGCATTTTAGTACTAGCCTCCAGTAGTTATGATAATCTGATAAGTGCTGCTCACTGTACAAAGCAGATGATGACTAAGTCTTGATGGTTGATGTTATCATTGATGCCGAAATAAAGACTTATGTTAGAATATGTGTCCTTTCAGTGTAGACTAGGAGATACTAACAGTAGAGAGTCCAGGATGGAAGCTAGGCAGAGAGAAACAATGAAAACATAGACTACATGGGACTTAGAAACAGGTTTTTAAAGGAAAAAAAATAGAAAGCCATGCTGGAGTAGAAAGGGTTCAGTGGGAGTGGGAGGGGGTAAGGAAAGGTAAATAGAGTCAAAATGCATTGCACACATCTCTGAAATTGCCAAAAATAAAAACACAAATTATTTATAAAAAGAAACCCAGGCTTGAGGAGATGGCTCAGTGGTTAAAGGCACTTGCTTGCAAAGCCCATTGTCCTAGATTTTCTTCCCTAGAACCCAAATGAAGCCAATCTAAAGTAGTACTTGCATCTGGAGTTTGCAGCAGCAAGATACCCCCTAGTGCATGTGCATGTGTATGTGCATATGTGTGTACACACACACACACACACACACACACACACACACACACAGAGAGAGAGAGAGAGAGAGAGAGAGAGAGAGAGAGAGAGAGAGAGAGAGGGGGAGAGAGAGAGAGAGAGAGAAATAAAATTTGGGACAAAAAAAGCCCATGTTAGGTTTTCCTAATTAAAAAAAAAAGTCAGACAGAACATGCTGAGTTGGTGGTTTGGAGGAGTTATTTAGATATATTCAATAGGCAGGTGTATTTTAACTAATGATATAATTTTACTACTAGTACCTATTATTGCAGTTTTCATGGCCATTAAGTTACTTAATCATCCATGGAAGTAAATGCTGGTCTGAGGCTTAGGAAAAACGATTAAATTCATGAAGTGAGCTTGGGAACCAACCACTGCTGACAGGTGCATGCAAATGACCTGGTAGGAGGCCACCATCATTGGTGACTAGATAGAAATGGAACAGGATATAATACAGGTGTCTCCTACCTATGGTGTCCATCAAGATGTGAAGAACCATCAGGCTGTTAAAAAGGTTGAGGAGCAGTAATTCAAATAAGGCTTAAGTTTGAGATGCTCGCAAGAAGGACTTTCATATGGAGGTGGCATGGATAGGGGGGTATATAGCATCATCAGCTGTGCATGTGTTTGCAGGCAGAGGCTGAAGAAGATGCAGCTGATAAAAAGAACATTTCATTTGCAGGGATTCTTGGAATGGAATTAAAACCTCACAGACTGATGGGAGATCTTATATTTGGTCTTAAATCTCATCTCACATCTTTTGCCAGATGTGGTTTTGGTCAGAGCTACTTAGAGAGTAAGTAAGTGGCCCTTCCACTTGCAGAGCCCAAGAATCCTCTAGTCAAGCAGACAGATTCCACAGCTGTAGTGAGCATAGGAGAATGGGCCACTGATGTTCTGTGCTTTCACACAGTGGTGGGGTTAGGCTCAGATAGCTGGGCTGAAACCTGTGTCTATTGCTCTCTAGCTTGTTGAACTTAAAGAAGCTTGTTAGTCTTTGGAGATTTCCACTTCTCCATCTATAAAAGAAAAGAGTTTGATGGCTCTTTCTCTGTGTGTGGTTAGGAATAGAGAAGTTCAATTTAATGTGAGTTATGATTAATATAATTATACATGCTATTTATACTCTAACTAATGTTATCATTTTACTATTAATACTCATCATTATATATTTTTCCTGGCCATTAAGTTAATCTATCATTCCCTGAAATAATTTAATAAATGTTTTCAAGTGAACTAAGAAAAAATACGATATATTCCTAAAGGTAGATGATCTATTGTATTGTACTTGCTGTATTCAGGAATTTAAGATATTAACTCAGCATTTTTCTATTATGCATGATATGCAATAAAATAAAACATGATGAATGCAAAGGGAAAACCCCTGCATTTTCCTTAGTGAAGCCAGTTATTTTGTGCTGTATCATCTTAACTTACCTACATATAGTAACATTGACCTAACAGAGGCCAGGCATTCCTTGTGACCTGATGAGAGATTGGCTTCCTTTGTCCTCTATTCTCTTGTGAGGGGGTCATAGGAGTCGTTGCATTCATACAGTTAATGACCACATGTAGTGTACAGGACCAGTTTGTTTTGTAAATTTTTTGTTCATCTTGAATTAATTAAAGGCATCCAAGAGCATATTTTAAATGTCCACATCATAAAATGTATATCCTTTTCCCAAATGAAGCTAGAAAAGCAGAATTCTAAGTAAAATTCTCTCATGATAAAGTGGGTCATAATTTTATAAAAGGATCTGAATTAGGTAAAAATCTAAAAATAATAAATTCCTAAGAATGAGGACATCTGACATGTTCTAGACAGAGTTGGTAGATTGCCACAACAAGAAATGAAAACGGATTTTATTTTCTGCTACCTCTAAGGTTCTCTATCACCTCTTGATCTTTGACTCATTCAAGGAGTCAGCAAAGTATCCCACCGTGGGTGTTACAGTCTCTTCTGTTCAGGCTAGGTTTAGAGAAAATGGACTTGAGATGAATTACAAAAGATTTTCATGAGCGTTGAAGGTCCTCCTATTATTACAAAGCATTTTTTTCTCATCTATTTTTTTCATATTTATTGTCAGTAATTAGATACATTGCATGAACAAGTCTTATGATGGTACCCCCATTTCCCTTCTCCCTGTCCCCAACTCACAGGGGTTGAGGTGAGCAAGATGCATACATACCTACCACATTTAAAATTTTGAATGGGAAGAATTTATACTCTAAAATGAAAGTGTAACTGAGAAAGTGGTGTATGGATCTGGTTGAGGTGGGAGTGCTCTGTGGATTTGTGGGCCACTTTGCTTTCTGGACTTCCAGCTCTTTAAAGTTGTGTTTGGGAAGCCAGTAAGTAGATCATGCGGTTTTTCCTCTGTGTTTCTTTTGCTGTTCACAGGTATTGAAATAAACAGTGCTTTGACAGGTAGTGAGTAAAGAGGAAGAAGAGGTAGTTTGGGGATTTGCAGGTCTAAGTGACAAAAGAAATATGATTCAGAAGGAAGTTTTGAACAGAAACCAGGAGCGCTAAAGGAGTAAGTCCTTTGTATCTGAGGGCTGGGTGGACAAGATTGTGGGGCAAGGAGTCTTTATTACAGCATGTCCTGAAATCCTACAGGGTGCCACACATGCTAATGACATTTAGTTTTCACAAAATTGCTCTGATATAGACACATGTTCATTTTACAGATTGAGACATTGACACAGCTTAGATTTAAACCCCTTTGAACATCTGTTTAACTCATTGCCTGAATTGCTTTCACTCTGTCATGGTAACTTTTGGAAGAAATGGAGTAAAAGAGAGAAAGAGGGATTCTTTGACAAAGAAGATCTCTATTTGTGTCTGTTTTGTTTGGTGCTGTCTCTAGTTCTCTAGATGTTACATTTCCTGGTTAAAAAAAACCATGTATTTGTTGCTTCAAAAGTACTAGGTCAGTTCCCAGTGGATGCTGTCTTGTTGCATCTGACAAGCTTGGGCCTCAGGAGACTTACCCCTTATCTGGTCCAACTGAGGCCCCAATGGAGACTGTTGAGGGTCTTCCTTTGTTATTCTCAAAACTCATTAACTTTTAGCATATTCTGTCTATGATAATACTTTGGCCTTGACTAGCATAATCTGTAATGATCAATTTTCCCCTTCCTTTTCATAGAAAGATGCCCTGAGTTTAGGAGTATTCAGGATTCCAGAGAAGAATTTTAGAGTTGGAAGTCTTTAGAGACTGCTTCATAACACCTTTGCCAGAAGAACAAGATGCTGTTGTGTGTAGTGTGGCTGGGCTATCTGGAGATGGAGGAGGTTGTATGTTACAGTCAGCTTCTTGTTGTTGGCAGAATGAACCTGACCAAAAGCAACATGTAGAAGGAAAGGGTTTATTTTGGCTTATAGACTAGAGGGGAAGCTCCATGGTGTCAGGGAAAACGATGGCATGAACAAAGGCTGGACATCACCTCTACCACAGCAGGTGGCAAACAGCAGCAGGAGAATGTACCAAACAGCATGAGCCTGCCACCAGTAACACACCTTCGACAAGGTTCTAATTCCAAAATTGCCATCAGCTGAGATCAAGAATTCAGAACACTATGTTTATGGGGGACAGCTGAATCAAAACAGCACACTGTGCTAGCCTCACCCTCTGGGGAGGTGCAGGAAACAAGGACATAGAACTCCCTGCAGTCATGGGGTTAGGGTCAGGAGTTAAGTCATGGGGAAACCCTAGAGAGAAAAAGGTGACACCTAGATTAAGGGCCTAGATTATCATATTGTTTTTCAAAGAACTCGGGCACAGGGAACAGGACAAGGATGTGGTTACTCATTCTAGAATACACAAGAGCCCAGATTGTGGAAAGGCAGAGGTCTGCTCAAGAGGATTGGGGAGGTAGCTCAGTGATACAGCACTTGCCTTGTCTAGCATTCATGAGTCATCTGGATCTTTCCCCCAGCACAGGGGGAAATAAAAAGCTTTGCAGAACAAAGTTGGCAAAACAGGGAATGTGGCTCAGCATTGAGAAGACTGTTTGTTCCTTGAGATCATGGCCACTGGTCTTCAATAAATTGGTGGATTTAGCTTCCTGTCTGCTTCTATCTTAAGCCCAGGAGCTAGGCAAGATAGTCTATGAGCGGTACTGATTAGTCAGGATGACCTTGGGATCCTACATCATATCCTGTCCTATTTCATAGCCAGTTGCGTACTTAGCATCTCTCTTCCTCAGTTTCTTTGTGGGTGGAAGGGTTACCATATTTCAGAGGGCTGTTAAGATTAAGCAAGGTAATATAGTTAGAATGCTTAGCACACACAGTATTAGGTACTGATTTGTTTGTATCATTTGTCACTGCCTTTAGCTATTGTTAATTATTGTTACTCAGATCAACTACTAACCAGGAATGATTAAAGATATGATATGTTCCACTCCTGAGGCTTGGTCATCCTTTGCCAAGAGAGCATAGCATGCTTCAGCAGTAAACATAGACACAGCTTCAGGATTCTCTCTCAAGAGCACCAGGCAGGCCCGATAACCTCAGCAAGCCTAGGAATCCATGTGCTATTTCTGTTCAGTCTAGTACATGAATTCTCCTGTTAGCCCATATCAGATAAGCATACCACTTTTTGTAAAATTTCACTATTAATGCACTTACTGTTTAAGTTATCCATTTTCTTATTAGCCTTAACATTACCTAGCTTTGATGTGCAATTAATATTTGCTTATTAAACTAGTGAATAAAATTTTCAAAATCTGTAGTTTTCCTAAGATTCAAAATATAATATTTGCCTTGATTATATTATCATAAATGCAAATACTTACTACTTATATAAATGGCTAATCAGTAACATTCAAGGCAATTATCAGGTATTTCTTGGTCAATGTTAATTTGCATTTGGCAGCTGCCTTCAATAAAAAGTTCAATGTTCTTCTTACAAACATGTGACTGTTTTTCTTGGGAATATAATATGTAATATGTAATATTTCCCAATAGTAGGCAATGGAATGATCTGAACTTTCTATGAAATAGTCTTGAGTTGGTTTGTTCTTTTATAGGCCTGTATGTGAATTTCTAACTTAATTACAAGATTAAATTAAAGCCATGACAGATATATCTGTATGTTTTGGTTGGAAATTTGAAAGCAAACATTTTCATTCAGAACTGTCAGTTTTATTCAGATAAAATTGTTAATATTTAAGAAGATTGGGAGACCAAGTACAGCTTTTTTTTATTGTTGCTGTTTCGTTTTATATGCAGTAACTAGATCACTAGATCTGATCTTGAAATATTTTAAAAAGAGAATATGGGTGAGATATTTTTTCCTCCTGTTTTATTATATTTTTGTAACCTCTTATGCCTGGTATAAAACAGTTTCCAACATTCAGAGACAAAATCTAGTTTTATTTTGCCTTTGACTACTTACCATAGGAGGTCTGTGTATATGTGATGATAAAACTATCTGATGGTTGAACTTTCAATAGAAAAATAGAATTTTTATTCACATATAGATAGTAACATGTTTGAGAGACTCCAGAATATAATAACTGACTTAAATCAGATTAAATAACCAACAATAATAAACATTTATTAAATCCTTATATGCTGAGCAATTAAATATTTCTCATTCTTTTATTACTTCTACAAGGTGAATTATATATTATTTTACAGAAAAAGAAACCAAAGCTTAGGACGTTTAAGTCACTCATGTTCTCTCTCTATTAAAAGAGGCACCCTTTCATCTTCCATGGAACCACAATGACTCCTGCCCCATGAGCAAAAGACTGTGGACTGAAAGTGCAGATCTGAAAGAGGAAAGGGTCTACTGAGTCTTCAAAGCTCATTTTATGTGCGAAATGCACCTGCTACACATCTGACTTCACAAGTCACAGACACAAACAAAAATGCTTTAAGGGAAGAATGTACAGTTGCCCCTCGATGTCCCTGGAGAATTGTTTCCAGGACTCCCAGGTGGACACCAAAACTGGGGGAGGGGGATTACTCAAGTCCTTTAAATAAAAAAAGTGAAAACAGCCTCATCTATATTTTCAATTATTTCGAGGTGATTGTAACACTCAATAGGATGGAAATATGATGTACAGAGCTATTACATTACATCATTTAGGGTGCATTGACAAGGAGAAGGTCTATACTCAGAACAGACACAGTCTGTGTGTGTATGTGTGCGGTATATATGTTGTGTGTGAAGTGATGTGTGTCTAGTGTATACATGTATGTACACCCATGCACACACCCTGTGCACACATGGTGGAAACCAGAGGAGAATATCAGGGGTCCTTTTTGTCACCCATCTATTTGTTCCCTTTAGATGGAGTCTCTCCATCAACCAGAGCTGCTGTTTTCCCTATTTTCCAGTCAGAAAGCACCAGTGATTCTCTGAGCTCTGCTTTCTGCAGGGCCAGGATGTGTATGGCCATGCCCAGCTATTAGTGTGAGTGCTGGAATATTGAACTCTCATGGTCTCTTCTTAGGCCCTCATGCTTGTGCAGAACAACTTGTATCTATTGAACAATCAATCTCCCCGGCACCCTGGAAGAAACTATCTTTAAATTTTTTTCATCTGTACTTGATTGAATGCATAGATATGGGGCCCATGGACACAGAGAGTCAACTATATTCTAAAATAGAAGAAATCTTTCCAAGATCATGGAAGTCCTATTATTTTCCAAGAGTGTAAGATCTAACACAGAGATCCATAAGCAACCTTGAGCTTCCAGCCTCCTCGTGAGAGCTGTTACTGCTCTTCTATTCATTTCCCAGCTAGCTGTCTCTGGTTTCATTACAACTTTAATTGGATAGAACCTTTAATTCTGGGTAGGTGAATCCATTTGTGTGAAATAACATGCATAAACTTTCTTCCATTTTTGAAAGAGAACATTTGTGCAAATTTAGAATATGTTCTTTTTCCTGCTGTATATCCTTCACTCTAGTCTTCTGTGTAATTTGTGTCTTTCAGACTTTGTATTATTAGCTGTAGAATGTGACAGATAGAAAGAAGGCACAAGGTCATTTCATTGTTCTTTGAAACAGTCTCAAGCACATCACTTTCTTGGTTTTTAAAAAATCATATAACTTGCGATTGAATCTTTTGTTTTAAAAGTCTTCTTTCCCAATGACATTCTTTCACTTCCTTGATCCTCCATAAATGCTCAAGAAGACCTCACATTTTTCATTGAGTTTTCTGCATTTTCCTTTACAAACGTAGATAAGAAAACTCTCACACAACTTATGGAAAAAGGGTTCGGTGTCAACATACTTTTTTGGATCTTCCTGAGGCTGAAATTAAAGCAGAGAGATTAGAAAATAAAAGGGAAAAGAAGAAAGAAGAGAGATTAGTTAGCTAAGAACAAAAAGCATGTTTACTATCTACATCTGCGCTCCATTGCCCTTCCCAAGACCCAGGGTGGGCGCTCTCTACGGGGACCCACAACATGGTGTGAATGTGGAAAGTGGCCACAGCTAATGTGGACAGACAAGGACAACTGCCCCATGGTGCCTCTGGGAGAAAGGACATCTTGCCAGGCTGAAGGAATCTGGTTGGCTGATAGCTACTGACTTTCTTTGGCTTTGGCTAACTTTAGGAGTTACAGCCTTCCTAAAGGGCCACAGCCCTTGGTGGAGTGAGCTTACAGAGTCGAGTTTTCCTCTCTTCTTTTTTCAGTGTGTTATGACTTCATATCACTGTCTCAGGGCTTGCTGCTGGCCGCCCAGTTCCACTGACCAGAGGCCATGCTTGCTGTGAAAAAGCAGGGAGTCTGAAATAAAGTGTTATGTGAGATGGGTTTTCATGCAGTCTTGTGGATCAACTGCAAAACCTTTCCCTGGAAGCGACTTGGGATGAAGCTTTGTGGGAGAGACTTTCAGGTGCAATGCTTCAGGCTCTGGGACATGTGTGAAGGCAGTGAACACTGAAACCGAGGAATTGGCTGCTACGTATTAAATTGCTGTCATGGATTAAAAGGGGCTAATGAAAAGATGACTGAAAACTGAGCATACAGTCTAGAATGCTCTTTGGTCCAATTTAAGAATGAGGTCAGTGTCTTCTGTAGTAGAAACTGAACTGGATACCAAACTACTGCCTCAGGGAATGACCAGTCCCCCAGAATCCCTCTCCGGCTCTGCTTCTACTTCCGTTCTCATCTTCAAGTTCACCAACTGAGATTCATTTGCTACATTAGCCTAATCCAAGACATGCTGTATGTGATAAGGGAAGGCTGGAGGTGTGCAAGCTAGCTAGCTGTGCTAAAGGAAACTGTAGAGCACCCATGGGACCCGACTTTGTAGAAGAGAAGCCAAGGCACCTATGCTCTAAGAGTCAATAGGGGAGACTTTAGTAACTCATCCTGACCAAGGCCTCAGAAGATGGCGCAAACTCACTTCTTGTGTGGTGCCTCACAACCCTGAGAAAGTGGCTGTCTGTGAACAGAAATATGTCTGAGTTGCAGTAACAGGGGAGTGAGAGGTTTATAATGTTCATGGACATGGGTAGACTAGAGTAGCTGTAATATGCAATGCCAGAGAATCCTAGATGTCCTCCCTGCCCACCACCAAGGTCATCAGGAATATGATGGTGGGAAGGGACACGGCACTAATAAGAAACTCAATGGTGCCTCTCCCCTGGAAGGTGGTGCCAATGGCAAGAGATTAAAAAGGTTGGCTTGTTGATAGCCATGGGGACGATAGGGCCCCAAAGTAATAGAGGCCAGGTGGTGGCATTTAATGTCCAGATGTCATACAGGGCAGCCAAGTGGCCTGCAGAGAATTACAGGGATGGTTAATAGAAATGACATTCTCAGGGCAAAATAGGACAGCCAAAAATGTTACTGATGAATGCAGATAATAGAAAGGAATTATTTGGGCAGGAAATAAGAAGAAATGTGCAGGAATCTGAGATTAGAAGTCCTTAATAAAAATTAAAGATCTGTATCCAGTTCCCAGCCCTGAAGCATGTTTCCTGAATTCAGAATACATTGGATGGAGTGGGTCACTTCCTAGGGAGCTAGTTGGGTCATTAGGAAGAAGGAACTTACCACTTCACAACAAATGTGTCCTATAATGATTCTCCATTCTTTTACCAGAAACCAGTGGGCTATGAGTCTAAAGAAGGAATGTGTACTGGAGCCAACACATCCATCTAAGCTCTTAGCATTGCTTCTACAGCCATGTGCCCAACATTGGTGAAACCTAAACCTTGTACATACTTTTCCATTTTGGTGTCCGAGCAATTGTCTCTGTGACAAAATTGTCTTGGGTCACCTGATTGAATGACTGCCTTATGACTCAGTTCTCTACAATTTTAAACTCTAGATCCATTTTCAGTATGGCATCTTTGATAAACTAGATATAATTCTTTCTCCTTAGTGGCAGCTTCTCTTGTTACACACTGCTGCTTTGTCCTTCATGCTGACTCCAAAGAGGGATCCTTATACAGATCCAGCCCCACTCATTTTCGAGGGCAGCTCAGCAAAGCACACAGAAAGATGTAGGAAACATCAGTCTCAAGTCGATATGTAACAGGCCATGGAGGGAACGGACATCTGTGCAGCTCTAAGTCAACCTCTTGTGATTTATGTGTTTTTAGCCAGTCCTGCAACTGAAGGTCATTTCTCACTCCATTATCTGATCATTCTTCTCAGTTTTGTAGTCTCCTTGTGGTTGAGTGTGTGCCAGGGTCTGCCTTAAATTTTCTCTGTTAATACTAATATAGTCTAGTTTTTGCTGGAAACTATCTATAGTCCACCCATCATGGAGCTGAGCGAGTAGAGCATGTTTCTAAAACCCAATGTATGTTACAGTAATGATTTCCATTGCTTTGCCAGGAGCCATTCTAGTCCTTTCTCCCTGCACCAAAAAGTGTCACCTGCCTGTTCCTTTAGCTTCAACAGACTATGCCTTTATTTGCTAGTCCTTTTATTTGCATTTTTGACTTGGTTCTAGGCTTGTCTCATGCAGTAATTCACAATTTTTGTGACATGGGAAAAAAAAAAAACATCTGGGCATTTTGGCAGAAGCCTTAACTCCAGTACTCAGGAGGATAACTTTGAGTTTGAGGCCAACCTGGGCTACAAAGTGAGTTGCAGGTCAACCTGGGCTAATGTGAGACCTGTCTCAAAAAGAACACCCCCTAAAATAATCCAGGAAAAAAATCTGATTATTTATCTGTGGTAATTATTTCATTAGTATTTGAATGGCTAAAAAGATAACTTTTATTTTTACTTTTTATACAAAATAAAAGAATATTCAAATTTGCTTATAAATGTGATAATTTACCCCATTCCAAGCATTATGAAGGTTCCGAGCACACAGGGCCACAAGGTTGCTACCATAGTTCCACTGACAGAGAGGGGAATGCCTGGATTAGGATGCTGTTACTTAGAACAACAGCAAGTGGGACAACAGATGGCAGTGGGAGGAGATTATGATAAAAACGACCTTGTGTACATAAATGAAAATAGTCAAGAAAAGTAGACAAAAGAGTCAGTCACCCCAACCAGCCTGTATCGAGCCATCATTGTGAGTATTCTTTTCTTTCCTCCATCAGTCAGTATACTTAGAATTTGGGTATTTTTACTACAATCAATAATATAGTATCTAAGCGGAAGTCCTAGAATGATTGATCTCTCTTTTTGACCTAATAGAATGAGTTATCTTTCTCTTCTCTAACTAAACACCATGCCTATCTCCCTTTTACCTCCCCCTCCCCCATCTTTTGGAAGGATGTTTTCTGCAAGAGAGCTAAATTCATTGCTTTGGGTGACTTTAGAGGTCATCTATGTGAGTCTCAGTAGTAAAGATTCAGGGGAAGGCCTAATATAATACCTGTATTCATGGGTGATCTCTAATTTCAACATTCTTATTTTCTGTGCAGCTGAGTCTGCACTGACAATGACAGAGGCTTCAAGATGGGTTTACCTGTCACTGCTTTGCATTTATTCTTATTCAACTTACCTATCATGTCTATGATTGCACATCTGAAATATGAATTATGAGAGCCTTAGATAAGATCAGTAATCAAGAACTCAAATTCCCTTAGTCAGGGCCAATGGATCAGCACAAATCCAGAGGGTGATATCCACATTGGAGTCTAATATAAAAGAAAAACAGAAACACAACCATTTAAGAGTGCTTTCTAGCATTATACATTTTGATGGTCCTATTTGTAGAACCATCATGCATGTGGAATGTGATAATAGGGTATCATACATGGTATAAAATGGTACCAGCCCCTGGTCCAAGATGGAGACATGGCAATCAAAGTGAAAAGATATAGATATACATTTGCATGCAACATCTTTGAAATCCCTTCTTTCCATATCTGTAGTTTGGGTGGGTTTTTTTTTAATTTTACTTCTCTCTCTTTTCTGAGGTGTAGTTACTTCTATGATGGACATAATTACCCCAAAATAGGTGAGAAATGGTTATTTAAAAAGCAGTGTCCACAGGACAACATCATTCCTGCTCAAAAAGAGCAACAGTTCTGTTTTCCATAGACCGGTTGCCAAAGAACCACCTGGATAGCTTAACTAGCCAAAAAGATTTCTGGGACTCACACTGACTGAATCTGCATATCTGAGTTGGAGGTTGTTTTAGTCAGTTCCACTTTACTGGGGTGAACATCTAAACCAGGCACTGTTTAGAGGAGGAAGTTATTTACTTAAAGCTTGCAGATCCAGGGGAAAGTTCCATCAGTGGTGGAAAATGTTGCTTCCATACATCCAAGAAGAGAGAAACCATCACTAGCCAGCAAACACTAAAGTAAAAAGCAAACAAACATTAATAGCAGAGCTCAAATCTCTCTGGATATCTTTGGGCTGCAAATCATATCCACCCCAAATACACCTTAGGGCTTGACCCCAGGATCCACCCACCGGTGACACCCCCTCCAAATAAGCAGCTGAAGATCCAAGTTACAAGCTTGAATAAAACATCTGATTCTATGGGGAGAATACACGGAAACTATCACAGAGGTTAAGAAGTTGTGGTTTTTAAACACTTTCCCAAATAATTCTAAAATACTCCCAGGGTTGGGAACCAGAGACTGTGCAAAAGTGTCTAGGCGGTTAGAGGCTTTTATTAGTGTATCAACAACCCACCTTCACTATCAAACCATTTGGCTAGGGCAGAGACCGGGTACAGTCAGCAACAGATGAGATACTTTTCTTTCTCTAGACATCTGGTTGAAGAAGCACAGATGCTTCAGGTTGGGGGATGCCTGTCAAACTCTATTTTGCAGCAGTTAACTTTAGTGGGTGATTGAGATTCCGGAAGCCAAAGACTGCTTCAGGATTAACCAGTGCTGTAAATGTCTAAATAATGAGAATTTCTTTCATTTAAGTTCAATTAACTTCCTTGTTGTCTTCACTATTTTTTTTTCTTTGAGAAAGTTCGGAGTGGTTTACTTGGTGCTTGTATTTTGATGAAGCTTTTTTGTTGCCATGACAGAGTACCTGTCAAAAACAACTTGAAGGTGAAAAGTTTGATTTGGGCTCACAGTGAATGGTGATTCAGTCCATCTTGGTGGGAAAGGCATGGTAGTGAGACAAGCTCTTGTCTATGGCAGCAGGGACATGTGACTTCTTCTTTACATCTTGAAGAATCAGAAGTAGAGAACTTAGGCCAAAATTAGTACTGGGCTTTAACTCTCAAAACCCAGTCTTCACTTCTTACAACTAGGCCCCTCCTGGAGAAGGTTCCACAACCTCTCAAAAATAGCACCAACAGCTAGCAATGAAATGTTTAAACATGAGAGTCTATGGGGGGCATTTCATATTCAAAAATAACATTAAGATCTATGCAGAATTACATGGAAAAGAAAATATTCCTGCATAGATTTAAAAGAAATCAGCAGAAGCTGGCCATGATGGCATAGGACTGTTTTTCCAGTGTTGGCAGGCATACACAAGAGGGCTAGGAGTTAGTTCTAAAACAGCTTGGCTCTGAGTTCCAGGTGAGCATGGGTGATACAGCAATACATAATCACACAATCTCAAAGGAGGGTTGTGAAGATGGATCAGTGTGTAAAGTGCTCACTGTCCATCAGATCTTCAGCACTCACATAATAATCCAGGTGTGGTGACATCCACCTGTAATGCCAGTGTTTGGGAGGCAGACTCAGGAAGATCCCCAAGGCTAGCCAGTCTAGCCACTTTAGTGAGATCCGGATGTAGCTTGGAAAATAAAGAGGAAGGTGATCGACGAATATGCCAAATGTCAACCTCTGGCCTCCATACTTATGCACACACGTGTGCATGTATCTGCAAACACATGTGTCTACTCACAAATGAACATAGGTACACACCACACACATATACACAAGCCAAAAAAAAAAGCAAAACAAAACAAAATCAATATGAATCAGCAGAAGCATATGCCTTCACCTTCAGCCCTTGGGGAGGCTAAGAAGGCAGGAGGATCTTGAATTCAAGCCAACCTGGGATTCATTGCCAGTTCAAGGCCAAGGTCTAAACTTCAGAGTGCAAAAGAATAAAAATAACACCTGCTTTTAACTTCTCTCATGCCTGGGTTTACCTAGCACACTGAATTGGATAGAAGACTTTCCACCTAGCTCAGGAAAGTTCTGTAGAGTTTCCCAGGGTGGATACACAGTACCCTCTTTCTGTTACTTATCTCCTGGCTTTAGGCATAGGGTTAGTTTTTGCTAGGGAGCCTAGCAATGGCACACATGTGACATTTATGCCTTCACAACTTCTCCATCCAAACTGATGGCAGACAGGACATTTGAATCTCAATATCTGTTTAAACCAGCTTTGACATGGTCATTGAACCTCCAAATGGTGGTGATTCTTGGTGGCACTGCCAGTTGTCTGAAAGTGTCTTACAAATAGTCTGTGGTTGTGACGTGATGGGAAGTATAGGAGAAGAAGGGAAAGGCCATAAGCCAACTTTGTTCATACCTGTTTTTATTTGCTTGAGTTAATAATCAGTAATCTCTCCAATGCTTTTAATTTTAAAAGGAGCAAATCTATGACCTCATATAGTGAATGTTACTGTGATTTCATGGTGTAGGTCTCTCTTGTGTAAAATAAATTTGATGATGTGTAGAAATGAAATAAAGTGAAATTCAGAAGTGATTTATTTAAAATAGTTTCTTGCTGAGGGACAGAATTCTTTTACCCTGCCCTCCCTTCTTGCAGACCTCTCCAGTTCTCCAAAATCTAGAACAGCAGATGTCTTACATTCTGAATGGTTTTATTTGACTCCTGGAATTTTGACCAAGTTCTAGACAGAAGGTTCCAAAGCTAAGTCGAAATGTAAACAATGACCAGTAGACTGAATTTAGCTGTTGTCTTACACAGAAACTCCTCTTGCCTTCACCTTGACCCTGGACTCTCCTCTCTAGCAGAGGCACACACCTCTCCCAGCACTTTGAATGACATACTTAATGAGACCCTCTCTCCAGGGACTTAGATCCTGTGAGGGCTGCTTGACTCTCTACAGGTCATTTTTTTTTTTTTTTTGGCAATTTAGAGTAGTTAGAAAATACTTACTGGCAGAAATGTCTTTTTCTTCTTTTGTCTTGAAAAGATCAGTTATAGGCAAAATGAAACCAATTTGTAGTAAACTTCAGCCATCAGTTTCCAAGGAGGGTGATGACACAGATCTCAAACTATTAAAATCCTCAAGTTCTCCTTTTAAATCTAAAGGAGCATGAATAATCTTTTTTATTCTTTTTAAGATGTAGCTCATGGATAAAGTGTTATGCTCTGTGAGGGTGTTATTCAAAATACAAAAGGTGTTATTCATGATGCCTCTTTTAATGGGGAAATTCATGCTTGCTAACTTGGGCTTCAGCTGTTGTTAAAGAAAATCTGCAGATAGAGCAAAGGGCAAAAGGGTGACATCTGGCATACCAGACTTTCGAAGATGGTTTTGGCATAAAGCCTGCATTAAACAGCAGAAGCAGAGAAAAAAAATCTATTGAAATGAAAAAGAAAAAAAAAATGAGGGCATTACAACATTGACTTCCAATCTTTAGCAAACCCACTCACAATCAGTGTAGCAGTTTTGTTGTTATTAAGACCTAAAATACGCCATCACCTCTGATATTGGTTATGAAAGACAGGTGAGTGAGCAGGTGGTATTTTCTCAAGTGGAGGAGTTTGAAGGCTTTCATAAATTCCCGGCCTTTGTACACTTGACTTCACCTTTCCACCTGAGTGAGCGACGCACAGAAATGCCCACATTCTTACAGGATCTCCTCCACCTCACATGTATGGATATTGGCTAAATGTGATACCTTAAGTGCTGCTTGAGGTAATCAAGAACATATTTCATCTTCTGAACAGCAGTGGCATAAAAATTACGAACCCTGTAGTTTGAGAAGAAAATCATATACTGCTTGATCTAAACAAGGGACAAATTGGGATAAAGTTTCTAAATCATATAATTATTCAAGACACTGAAAGATAAGAGTTACTGTGTAGAATTACCTTTGCAGGAGGCACAGGTTTGAGTAGCAATTTTAAGGACTCCTATTTTTCTTAAACTGTATTATTTGGCCTGCATCGGCTCAGCTTGAAGCTGAACGGGAAGGGAAAGGAGGCAGGAATAGTGCTCTGGTTCTCGATGATCAGTAGGCTGAGAGTTTCCTGGCTTCGGAGTGAAAGTCCTTGGGCCAGTTCTGATCTGAGCTGTCTCAATCAGTTTGTGCCTGTTGCTTTGATATGAGGCACATCTGTGAGGTGACCCAGCCATGGCAACAGTCCTGTTAAAAATCAGCCTTTGTATTTGGCCTTGGACCCTAATCAGTTCTGCTGGAGCTTGAACTTTGCTGATGTAAGAGACTAATGCCATCACTCTAGTTTCTCACATGGAGATGAAAGTGAGAATATTATCCATGGTGCGACCTTGATCTGCACATGACTCCATCTAGGTGGGAGTTTGGCATGTGAATTGGGGACACAATATGGCCTTTGAGAGTTGTTTATAAATAGAACCTGTGTTGCTTTACATGATTTATAAAGCTGTGATTCCAGAGATGGAGCTGTATTTGTTGTTTGAGAGTGAAATAGAATAAAAAAATCTCTGAATGCCACTATACAAAAGCCTTTCTAGGGTAGAATTCCTTCCACTCAGACATTGGATTACATGCTTTATTTTGTTCTTAATTTCTCATTAACTCTAATGCTAAAAATGTAGACCTTACTACTTGCTTATTTTAAGTCAAGAAGAAAGACAAATTCACAGCGAAGGTGTTAAGTGAAAAGAAGAGATGCCGAGCACTGGCTTATAAGGAACACCTCTTGAACAATATCGAAGAGGGCAATTATTTCAAGTGTCAAACTGACCTGGAAATGAAAGATCATAGGGTTTTTTTTCTCTCTCTTTCATGAGTTGTCTACTGTCCCAGAGGCTTCTCTGTTTGTCAGGTTGACCTTGGATATATTAACAGTCCACCCAAAGGAGAAAAGAGTGAGTCAGACATGGGCGGATGTGGAAAGTTGAGAATTGGGAGGAAGTAGAGACAAGTGGCTGGTGTCAGAGGCTTTGCCATCACATTGCATTTCTAATCTTGATTCTGCCACTTACTATCTTGAGGTTTTTGCTCAAGTCGTCTTCTTTGTACCTAGAGATAGTGAGGATGCATATGGTAGGATTAGTACTCAAAGTTATTCTGTCCTTCTAATCTGTTTTCTTCTAGGAAATATTGACAACTAAAATCTATATTTCCTCTCTCCTGAAACACAAACTTTTACAGGTATTTTTCTTTTGATGTAGAAACTAAATGAAAATAGACAAAATTTATAAAACCTTTTTGTCAATTGGACAACAGGGGCCATTTAACAATGATACCTGACAGAAAGGAAACATATAAGATGAGCCCTACAATTTCCCCAGCATAATGTTTAAGCAACACTCTCAGGCAACACCCTAAGTAAACCAATGAAAGCCTGGTGGCCTTCCTGAATTGAAGAGATTGGACACTGGGAGATCCAAATAGCTGTCATTTTCATGTCAAATCTAGGAAGAAGAAATTATTGAGCTTTCAGCATTCAGTAGATAGTCCATCCTAGTCATTGACAAGATACTGGTTTGTATAAAGATGAGGTGAAATTTTATAAGGCTTCAAGAAAATATGCTGGAAATCAGCAGACACAATGACTCCAGGAATACATACGGATAGGAATATGTCACATTCCTTCTAGCTATACAGCTAAGTTTCATAACATAGGAGCCGCTGGACAGAATCCTCAGAAAGGTCATGCTCTCCAACTAGAGAGATTATTATCCCAGAGGGAAGACTGCTCGGTGCATGTCCAAAGACAACAAACAAAGCAAAAACACCAGAAACCTCACACAAGTAACCTAAGCCCCAAACAGACACAGTAAACTGAAAATCCTCCTACTACAGGCCAGAACAAATTTAAACATTCATGAAGAGAATACAGCAAAATCCAGCAATGACTATTTTTTTAATTAATGATGCCAGGCATCCAGTGGAAAATATCTCCGAGGGAAGGGAACATTACTCAAGACAGGAGCATCAGTACAAGCAGATCCAGAGGGAGAGAGATCACAGAATTGACAGACAGGGACCCCAGAATAGCTGCTGTGAATCCTGCATGTTTATTTAAGGATGTTCAAGGAAAAAAAATTAAATTATGAAGAAAGAAATGGAAGATATGAAAGACTTCAAATAAAACCTAAAGCACCAAAAACACAATATTTGAAATGAGATAATGCCCTGGAGCAAATTACCAACACATTAGATTAGCTGGAGAAGAAATGAACAGTGACCTTGAAGATACAACTATAGCACACAGGAAATGGAGCATGAAGAGAAAACAATGAAACAGAATGGAAAAGGACATGGGCTCCCTCTGAAACCCTAACAGTGTGGGGAATGTGCCTTTGAGCCCCAGAAAGAAAGCAAAGGTGGTGGTGATAGATTTGGGATAGAAGATAGAAGTAATGTTTAAAGAAAAAGTTGGCTTTGGGGCTGGAGAGATGCTCAGTGGTTATAGACATGCATAAATTAGTGGAGAGAGACATAATCACATGTAATCTAAAAGAAGAAGGGTATGTTAGACTTTTGGTTACTGTGACAAATATATAAGCAAATAATTTAAAGGAAGAAAAGATTTATTGTGGCTCATGGTTTCAGAGGTCTGCTGACTCCATTATTTCCAGGTCACAGAAAGGCAGAAATTATTGATAGAAAGGCATGGCAGAACAGGTTACTTTCTTAAAGGTGAGCAAGAGGCAGAGAGCCAGAGAAGCTGGAAATAAGGTATATCATTCAAAGGCACCCCCCCATAACCTACTTCCTTTAACTTGACCTCATCTCTTATTCTCCTTCACCCCTCGAATAATGCCATTATATAATGAATCCATCAAGAAATTAATCCATTGTTAAATCAGAACCTTCTTGGTCCAATCACCTCTCAATAAATAGACCCACCAGCTGAAGACCAAAGATTCAAGATATAAATGAACCTTCTGGAGAAGATCCTTCAAAACTAAAATACAGGAAACAAAAGAGAAAAGAAAACAAGGAACAGTTTGGATGACTAGGAAAACAATTAGTAAAGTACTATGTGAAATTGCTAATTAATAATCACAATAAAATTAAGTAGTTTTAGCATTCAAATAAAACTTCAGTGCCAGGGATAGGACATCTTCCGGGGAGTTGTTGGCTAAGGAGGTTCCTGAGGCCCCCAAAACATTACAGGCCATTGCCAAGGCTCTTGGTTGCCCACCAGAATGAGATGGTCAGACCCTATTGCTGAAGACCACGTATGCTTGGGCTGCAGGTCACTGAGAAATCAAGCTGGAGCTGAGCTGGAAACCTCCTCCCTGTTAACCAGCTGACAGAAAGCTGGAAAAAGCTACAGATGCATGCA